>JAMYXO010001644.1:0-28238 GCA_033310375.1 Conus canariensis | reverse complement strand
TTTCCATATGACTGTTAGAGTAAGAAATACTGAAGGCTATGAACAGGAAAATAATGCAACCGAACGTGATTCAAAATCGATGCATTTACCCGACACAGAGCACAAAACTAATGTTAGATCAAGCACGTGAGGCACAGACAGCACCTAGCTCACTAAAGAAGCTAATGTGCGGCAGCACACAGAATCTTGTCAACAAAACATTCACACACAAATAATGGCAACTATTGAGGAAAGAGGGAAGAACTTGGTCAATCTCCTCCGTGTTTGTGGCGAAGTTAAACACATCACTTCTACCTGGAGCAAAGATGTTGTGAAAGGAAATCCTCACTATGACCCATCGTAACTGTTTTGTTGTAAAGTTGTGAGGTGGACTATTACTATGTGTGATTGACAGTCCAAGGATTAGTTACAAATGTATTTAATACCACGATGTCGGATCCATGTCAAGATGAAGGTTTGTAAAGGCCAATTGTACAACGTTCTATCCACATAATTTTCGTGTATGTGCTTCCGTCCTCACTCCATTTCTCACCTGCCCTCACCCCCTACCCTGTTCCCCCATCCCATTCCTCCATAGTCCGTTTTGTGAAGGGCCTTAATAGCCTAAACCACATAAAACTATTCGCATTCATATTCTCTCTCTCTCTCTCTCTCTCTCTCTCTCTCTCCTCTCTCTCTCTCTCTCTCTCTCTCTCTATCTATCTATCTATCTCTCTGAAAAGTCACAAATTGAATACGTACATAAATTAATACCTAATGAACGCCTTAATAAATAAACAAATAATGAATGAATGAAAAAAAAAAAATATATATATGTAATATATATATATATATATATAATTTAGTAAATAAGTATATGAATAAATAACTAATTTATAGATACCACTAGACCAAATGATCAAAAAAAGAAAGAAGAAAGAAAGGAAGGACAGAATGAAGGTAGAAAGGAAAAGAACCACAAAACGAAGAGATAATGAAATTGGCAAACAGTACAAATCTATTTAATACCACGATGTTGGATCCATGTCATGATGGAGATTTGTAAAGGCCAATTGTACAACATATAGATGAGATGTTTATGCCTTTTGAAGTTCACTTTTGTTCCTCCCCAACCAGCAGCTCATTCAAATATTCAGGTGTTTCCTACACAAGTCTGTGGTATGCCTGCTATGAATCTCCCGTCAACTTTAGAAAGTATGTTGAACTCAGCACTGCAGAACATGACGCTATCCCCGTTCAAAATTGAAAGCAAAGGAAACCACATTGTGGTTGTCCTGAGGTTCAATACTATAACCGATTATTCCCTGTTACGTTACTACCACAGCATCCATGCTGTGTATCGCAGAAAGTGCCCCTTCCAGGTAAACAGGGATAACACTGTGAAACACAGAGGAAGCCAAGGGTAGGCAAGGCAGCCCTTTCATCTCCATCTGGTTTATTTTTGCCAACTCTGCCCAGTTTGTTCTATGCTGCTGATTCTGACAGTGAAAAAAACTGTTTATACTGATAACCATGTAGCTGACAATAATCATCATTTGCCTTCCTCTCTTCCCCAGTCTTTGTATGATACTCAAAACAATCAACAGCAAATTTACATGAAACTGTGTGGCGTCAATACACAGTTAGTGAAAGTGTGTGATGACTCTGAGAAAAAGCGCGTAGCAGAAACAGATTTCCATATGACTGTTAGAGTAAAAAATACTGAAGGCTATGACGAGGAAAATAATACAACCGAACGTGATTCAAAATCGATGCATTTACCCGACACAGAGCACAAAACTAATGTTAGATCAAGCACATGAGGCACAGATAGTGCCTAGCTCACTAAAGAAGCTAATGTGCAGCAGCACACAGAGTCTTGTCAACAAAACATTCACACACAAATAATGGCAACTATTGAGGAAAGAGGGAAGAACTTGGTCAATCTCCTCCGTGTTTGTGGCGAAGTTAAACACATCACTTCTACCTGGAGCAAAGATGTTGTGAAAGGAAATCCTCACTATTACCCGTCGTGACTGTTTTGTTGTAAAGTTGTGAGTGGACTATTACTATGTGTGATTGACAGTCCAAGGATTAGTTACAAATGTATTTACTACCACGATGTTGGATCCATGTCATGATGAAGGTTTGTAAAGGCCAATTGTACAACGTTGTTTCCACATAATTTTCGTGTATGTACTTCCGTCCTCACTCCATTTCTCCCCTGCCCTCACCCCTACCCTGTTCCCCATCCCATTCCTCCATAGTCCGTTTTGTGAAGGGCCTTAATAGCCTAAACCACATAAAACTATTCGCATTCATATTCGTTCTCTCTCTCTCTCTCTCTCTCTCTCTCTCTCTCTCTCTCTCTCTCTCTCTGAAAAGTCACAAATTGAATACGTACATAAATTGATACCTAATAAACGCCTTAATAAATAAACAAATAATGAATTAAAAAAATATATATATATATATTTATGGGGCACCCGGCGTTGCCCGGGATATGAACATTCTTTGCGATACTCACGTGATGGCAAACATGTATTAATTGTTTTGATTTACAATCAACCCCCCCCCCCCCCAACATCTTCCCACCCCCTCCCCCCGACACAGATACACATTCTGTCTCTGTCTCTGTCTGTCTGTCTCTCTCTCTCTCTTATACATTCTATATGTTTTCCGCCTGCCTCTGGCCCCTTTCCCCTAGCACGTCGAGATGCTTTTCTCGCTCGATTTTCCGCCTGCACTCACTGTTCCCATTTCCATTCTACTGATTGCCCTTAATTTGGTAGGAACAGACTTTGTGCAGAAGTAGTTTATTTCAACGGGTCTGTGTCTAATGTATAAAATAGTGTATCAGGCTTTGCACTGTACAATCATTTTTCTGGCCCCTCTCATTGCTCCCTTTTCATCCCCCTACACTGTCCCATCCATGTTGCAAAATTACTTACCGTTACTGGACATACGCATACCGAATTTTATCAATAGCGGTGTAAATTTAGAAAATAACGGTTTTTAACGGTCAATGTTAAGTTTTGGTTCGTAAAATACATTGTTCAGCGCTTAAAACTGTACGTGCATACGGAATGTTATCAAGAACGGTGAAAATTTAGAAATTCAGAAAATAACGGTTTTTAACGGTCAATGTTAAGTTTCGGATCTTGAAAATTGTATATCATTGTTTAGCGTTCAAAACTGCACATGTATATTGAATTTCTTCAAGAATACTCTAAATTTATAAAATAACGGTTTTTAACGGTCAGTTTTAAATTTCGGTTCGTAAAAGTTGTATATCATTTTTCGGCATATAAAACTGCACATGTATACCGAATTTCATCAAGAACAGCCTAAATTTTGAAAATAACGGTTTTTAACGGTCAAATTTAATGGTCATAATGACCATCTAATGACCCTATGTTACCCGCGGGATGTTCCTGTAGGCTTATGTCAAGTTTGGTGGCGATCCGATGACTGTCGTGGCCTCCAACCTCAGAAGATCGGGTTTTAAACAGTTTTTATAGGGTTTGGTGTTTTAAACGGTTTTTAACTGTTATAAATAATGTTTCTTAACTGCCAAATAACGGTTCTAATTTTCGAGAAGTAGCCCTGTACCTGTGCAATGTCACAACGGCCATTTGATGAAAAGCAGAGGAAAAAGATGTCTTTGAAACCGTTATAACAGTTTTTTTTAACGGTTTTTAACGGTTTTATTTTTTTAGAGATTAGCCCCAAACCATCCTCGGGTCACAACAGACGTACCTGCTAAACCATCCATGTTGCAAAATGACTTACCGTTACTGGACATACGCATACCGAATTTTATCAATAGCGGTGTAAATTTAGAAAATAACGGTTTTTAACGGTCAGTGTTAAGTTTTGGTTCGTAAAATTTGCATAACATTGTTCAGTGCTTAAAACTGTACGTGCATACGGAATGTTATCAAGAAGGGTGAAAATTTAGAAATTCAGAAAATAACGGTTTTTAACGGTCAATGTTAAGTTTCGGATCTTGAAAACTGTATATCATTGTTTAGCGTTCAAAGCTGCACATGTATATCGAATTTCTTCCAGAATACTCTAAATTTATAAAATAACGGTTTTTAACGGTCAATTGTAAATTTCGGTTCGTAAAAGTTCCATATCATTTTTCGGCATTTAAAACTGCACATGTATACTGAATTTCATCAAGAACAGCCTAAATTTTGAAAATAACGGTTTTTAACGGTCAAATTTAATGGTCATAATGACTATCTAATGACCCTATATTACCCGCTGGATGTTCCTGTAGGCTTATGTCAAGTTTGGTGGCGATCCTATAACTCTCATGGCCGCCAACCTCAGAAGATCGGGTTTTAAACAGTTTTCATAGGGTTTGGTGTTTTTAACGGTTTTTAACTGTTATAAATAACGTTTCTTAACTGCCAAATAACGGTTCTAATTTTCGAGAAGTAGCCCCGTACCTGTGCAATGTCACAATGGCCATTTGATGAAAAGCAGAGGAAAAAGATGTCTTTGAAACCGTTATAACAGTTTTTTTTAACGGTTTTTAACGGTTTTATTTTTTTAGAGATTAGCCCCAAACCATCCTCGGGTCACAACAGATGTACCTGCTAAATTTCAAGAAGATCGGGTTTTAAACAGTTTCTTTTATAGGGTTTGGTGTTTTTAACGGTTTTTAACTGTTATAAATAAGGTTTTAGAGAAAGTTAATATGTCTGTTCTTGATCAGCAATCTTATTTTGCCCGCAAACCCCACTTTTCAATAATCAAATTTTCTCAACCAAAAAAATAGCTAAAAATCTACAAAATTAAACAAATCTAATTGCGTGAAAAGTGGGGTTTGCGGGCAAAATAATTTTCCTGCTCTAGAACCGCACATATTAACTTTGTCTCTGATTAACGCCCGCGGGATTGAGCCCTTACTATTTTTCTAGTACGCTCTTCTACCTCAAGCACTACTAATAAATCAGAACAAACAACTGGTTTTCCATCTTGGTTAGTTATTTTTACACACACTGAATTTATAGACCCTGCAACTAATTCTTTAAACCGACTGTTTTCACCAAATGTACTTAACTGATAATCGCAAAACCCCGCCTTAATTGATGGTAGTACTCTTAGAACTGTAGATGGATGGCCATCAAATAAATTAGTATCTGTTTTTAACTCTTGTAAATGGACATACAACATTGGGTTCACGAGAAAATCAGATGGTTCATTACTTTCAAATTGATAGATGTCTTCTCTTGTGCTAAATTTATAAGCTCTGCTAGTACTGTGGAAGTCCAAGATTCTAGCAAGGCCTTTAGGAAAAGTGTATTCTCTTCTTTCTTCTGGTGGAAAATGCATAGTAATTTTGAGGTTTGCTTCGTTAATTTTTAGCAATATGCCAAATTCGTTAAGTACTTCTTTTAAAGAACAAAAGTTGTAATAACCTTCTGGTATTTTTTCATGAGTTATTTGATTGCCCCCCTCGTTACTAACATTAATCCAGTTATTCTGAGCTTCTTCAGATATATTAAACCACTTAACTTTAAAACCAATTTCTCTAAGAGCAACCCTACTATCACCGCGCCTATTGTCAATTGGATACTTTAAGAACACACGCGTGTTTTGTTTAGTTATATAAATGTGCATCCTTTTTAAATCCTTTTTAAAAAATCTATTTAAAATGGAACCTTTTAAATATAATGAAAGTGCCACTTACGACGTAGGGGGGGTTTATGAGCCCAAATCTTTGGACTTTAGTAGCCTAACCATCGCAGTGGATGAATCATATGGCTTTCTAGTCAGGCTTGTAAACCCCCTAACTAGATATTTAAATCCTCCAATAAAGAGTGATAGAGTGCCATCAGCATGGTCAACTCATCCCATGGCTTTTTACCAGAATCAGTTAAATTTTGCAGTTTACTGCTCAACCACTGGCTGCGGTGTTTCATATACAAACCATTTAAACCACCCCAACCTCTTAGTAAGGTCAGTATATAACTTTCATGTTTATTATCAGTATAGGCGCATACTAACTGAACTACAAGTACGCCTCCCCAATGACAACGCGTTTAATCCATTTCTCAGCCCAATGGACAATAATGCATATGAAAGAATCTGCAACGAATTTAACATTAACCCTTCAAATAACTTTAGACAAAAGTTAGACCGCAATCACGGGCTGGGCACATTGTATTTGTGGGGCCAGCGTAGAGAATATAATTTTGACTACTGGCCCGGCCACACCACTTTTAAGTCAAACTCCCAAGTTAGATTGGGATCAATAGAACAAAAACACCCCAATGCTTGGGCAACATTTATCTTGGATGAAAGTAAAGGCCTAACAATGCCAGGAGTGCAAAGACTTAATGACTCCATACGAACGTACGTTTGGTGCCTATTAGGAGCGCAAGCACAGACCAAGTCTAGCATAGTGGATCAATCTACAGGTTTTGACGCCAGAAAACAATTTCTAGCCAATTTAGAAGATGCTATTAACTCTGCTGTTGATTTGCCTTCCAGCATACAAAGGTACCAAAACGTTCTTTCACATGCTAGGTCAAAGGTTGACTTTGTTGTGGGTCATGGATTATACATGCTGCCTTCTGACCTCAGACTGCAGATTGGCATGATACAGAATTATAATAATGAAATCCTCATAGCCGGAGACGATCAAAACTTAGGACACAATCAAGGCTTAAACACAAGGCCCGCGCCAGCCATTTTTAAAAAAGTATCTAGCCCAGAACCTGTAGAAAGCGACCCCCCACCGCCAGTTATAAGCAGCCCAGAAAGCGACCCCCCACCCGTCGATGTGCCTCACCCCGACAGACACACTAGCGAAAAGACGGCCCTTGTTGTGTTTTTAACTTTTACTGGACTAGTCATACTTTATTTTACTAAAAATTAAACCAGTGGCCAGCACCCCCAAAGTCCACAGATGGTTAGCCATATAACCAACCACTTTGCCTATTGTAGACAAAACCCAACTAACAACACCGCCTATTATGCCAGGCAGTGCACCAAGCGCTTTGGCAGCTAACTTCTTTAATAAGTTTGCCAGATGGTGCAATTGTTTTCTAATCCAACTTTTACCAGGCTGAGGCGTTGGAGGCGCTACTGACCCTGTTGGCGCACTGCCGGTTAATGCATAAACCAGTGTAGAGATAGCAAACCCAACGGCCGTTAATATACTAACTATTGTAATCCCCTGCTCTCTGAACAGAGTCCTTATTCTTTCTGCTAGCGTAGTATTTTCATAAATCATTTTGTTTATAGTTTCTCTGATTCTGCTTATTTGGGTTGCTATTTTTTCTCTGTTAATATACAACGCCGCTAACACGTTTGCTTTTTCTTTCATTAAATCCTGTATTTTCGCCTGTATTCTAGCCTTTTCTTCTTGTCCTAAATTGTTATCATCTGCATCAGCCAGCTTATTTTTTTCTTCGTCTATCTCTCTCTTTAGCTCATTAAATTTTGCCAAGTTGTTTTTTAGTTCTTCGTTCGTAGTTGCTAAAGCAGACTTAATATTCAAGAGTTCACGCAGAGCAGTTCTAATATCCCTGAGTTCACTCGTAGACAATGGAGGATCAACAATTGTTTTTAAAGCTGTTTCTTCTTCAGGACTCAGCTCACCTTCTCTTTGCCTAGGCGAACCGCCAATTGGCCCCTCAATAAAACTCGTCTCATCAATAAAACTCGCCTCAAATTCTGTTATTACTTTATCTGTTTTTTGACCTACCTCTGGAATAGTGGCGATTTCTATTTCAGATCGTGTTGGCAACGCCCGCCCCATTTTCTGTAAAAGTCTAACAGCATCAGACCTTAAATTTGTAATGTTTAATCGTTCTGCATCAGCAGCAGGGAGGTCTCGTCTAATTGTACTTAGACTTAAAAACTTGGTCGCGTTTGGCTTTGTAGTAACTCTTACGCGGCCTCCTTCACTAGTCCTAATATACAAATGGCCGCCATCTTCTTCAAAATCGTTAAGATCAAGTATTTCTGGCAGCTCCTGTTCTATTTTTATAGAATGATTCAATTCGTCGTTGCAATAGTTCGTGACGCTGTCTAGGGAGTGAAGAGCCTACTCCTAAAAGTTCTTGACGAGCACTAAGGAGTGAAGAACCTACATCTTGAGGTTGTCTAGGGAGTAAAGGACGTGCTTCTGCTCCCTCAAGTTCATCTTGCAATGAACGACCCGGCTCTATTTCATCTTCATCTTCTTCAATAGGACTAATCACATCATAATCACCCTCACCAGACATATTTATGTATTTATTATTTTTTGTTTTATAAAAAATGAACCCATACGGCTGCGACCTTGATCCATTCAGAAAAGCGAAGGAACCCCACGGCATAAAAGGCATAAGACAGACTGTGCGGGTTGTAAATAATCCATCAACAATTGAGCCTAATGAAATATTAACAGTAAGATTTAGTGACCTCGGGCCTGACGATGTTATAATGCCAGGCACTGCCAGGCTGTCATTCAAAATAGATATTGAGTCGACGGATCCTAATGCTACTGTCGTTGCTAACCTGGGCAGGGCCATCATTAAAAATATGGTAATTAAACAGGAGGGTAGAGAAGTCTTCTCACTGAGTAGCACAGACATTTTTAATCTCTATTCTGATCTGTGGCTGCCTAGAACAGAAAGAAAAGACAAAATCTTTCAAGGAATCCAGAGCCCAAACGGCCTTAAGCACAGGCTTAATGCTGCAGATGCAAAGGAAGACGAGGGAGACCAGGCAATAGCGCGAGCATTTAAGAACAGATTTTGCATTCCTCTAGATTTTGAACTGTTAAAAACCCATCAGCCATATTACCAAGGCGCACTAAGAGACAAACTTACTTACGAACTGACATTCAATGACAGCGGGTCTGTTATTCTATCAGACGATCCCTTAGCCAAATACACTGTTAGTAACATCTCTCTTAATTTTGACGTTGTTACTAACCCTGAACTAGCTAGAATAATCTTAAATCAGTATAAAAGTAGGGCGGTTGTTTACTTTGAAAGAGTTTTACACCACAGTCTAGCGATTAAAAACAAGCAAGACACTGTCTGGGAAATAGCTATAAGCAATTCTTTAAGGTCTCTAAAGGGGGTTCTCTTGCTATTTACTAAACCCTCAGCTCCTTTTCAGAGAAAATCTGAGGTGTTTTACAACCCAAAAATTGAGCAGTTGTCTTGCACAGTAGATGGTAAGCCTTTTCAGCTGTATTCAGCCGGACTTTTACCTGACCAACACTTTGATGAAATAAGAAAATTGTTTGCTGGAGGCAGACAGACAAGCCCCACAGCCGATCATGTGTGTAAAAAACTTCACCTTCACGATGTAAGACTTGAAGATTATCTAACAGACAAATATGGACTATGGCTGGATTTTAGATCCACGTATGACAACAGACTGCACGGGAGTGGAAGAAGGGTAGGGTCAGATGGCATACTCATACAGATTAATAAGGAAGAGGAGGAGAATGGTCAGATACAAATGCACGTTTTTGTGGTTTATGACGCCCAGCTGAACATTGAAGAAAATAGACTGAAAGAAATAGCCTATTAAAACAGATGGATAGTTTGAACTTTTTACCTAAAGACCCGCACTGTTCGCTTATTTGTGGGATTACTGGGTGTGGGAAAACTGTCTTCGTGCTTGATTTGTTACAAACAATCTACAGGTTTCATTACGAGTACATTGTTATATTCTGCACAACCATTAAGCACAACAAGTCTTACAAAGAAAGGCAGTTTGTTTGGACAGACGAGAATATATTCTTAGTTGATCCTACTGACAAGCTAAGCGACTGTTTAGAACATTACTATAGGCTATTTGAGGGAACCGAAACGCTGTTTATTATTGATGACTGTTCAGCCGAACAAGACATTGTTAAAAAAAGAAGGACTCTGTCTAAGCTAGCCTTTAGCGGAAGACACGCATTAGTTTCTGTTTGGCTCTTAACTCAAAAATACAATGCTGTCTTAAAAGACTTTAGATCGCAGTTAAAATCGGTTGTATTATTCTATACTAAGGACAGGGATAGTTTTGAAGAGTGTTTAAGTGAAAACTATATAATCAGGAACAAGGATGAACTAAAAAAAATAAAAGAGCAGCTAGAAAAATCTAAGCACGCTAAACTATGCTTACGGACTGACCCGCCAGTTCAATACGTTTGTTTATAACAAATTGTTTATAAGAAATTGTTTATTATAGATTGCTTATTATAGATTGTTTATTACAGATTATTTATTACAGATTGTTTATTATAGATTGTTTACTATAGATTGTTTATAATAAATTGTTTATATTAAAAAGAATGTCTCGAGGGCCAGAATCAAAAGCAGAGTTAGCTCCTAAATGCGCTGCAGTAGAGCTAAAAGATCTAGCAGACACAACTGACTTTGATCTGATAGGAGTGACAGGAAATGTTTATGGATTTGAGTACACCGACGATGGGGTTTACAAACGAATAGAAATTGAAGATAAAAAACGGCAGCAATATCCTACCCTGGAAGAGATAAGAAATCTAAGGGCAAACGATTTTGGCAAACATGAATACAAACTTCATAAACGAGAGAATGCTTGGGCGTTGCTTCCTGACATTAACTGGGATTTAAAGTTTGAACTACGAAGCCCCCATGTATACTTTGATAAGAAATACAATTTTAGAAAAGCTTTGAATGAAGGACGCCTTCTTGCTAGCCTAGTCCCAGGAACACAACAGAAAAAGCAGATTGAAATAACCAGGCAGGGCTCTGTATATATGCTGCGGAGAAAGAAGTCCTTAGCTGAAGTGGGGGGTGACACCGTCGGCTTAGAGTTTAACCCAAAACTAGAATCACTGCCTAGAAAAATGACGATGCTTTTTCGCTTATTTATCACTCCAAGGGAGTCTGATCCTAGTTTGCCAGAGCATACGTTAATCAGAGGCGTGCAAATAAAGTCTGAAAACTTGGGTGGTCCTCTTAGGCTTGTTATTGTTATTACTAAAAACGGGGATGAAATAAACACTTCTGTATCTTCTGACAAAGTTACTGTGATGGTTGACAAAGACAAACTAACAGTACTCGATTTTATTTTCATTAAGTATGTTGATTTTATTGCGTTTTACTCTGTTGATGAGGTGCTGCCAGAAGGGTTAATAAGAAGATATGTACAAGATTAAAAAAAAATAATAATCTTGTTTTTTAAAATGGAGGACGGCCAGCAGTTTAGATTAAAGCACATGACTGAGCTTGAAGAAGAAATAGAAAGTGACTTAAATAAGTATAGGGTTACTAGAAAGAAATATGCTAAAGCTTTAAATGTCCTTTCTTATATAATCACCGGCTCATCGGTTGTATCCGGCTTAAGCACTGGGTCTAGTGTCGCTCTTTTAGCTACTGGAGTTGGGACACCGATATCCATAGTTTTTGGGAGCGTTGGTTTGGGTTTAGTTGCCATGTCCACAATTGTAAGTGCTGTTTTAAAGAAGCTAACGCCCAAATTACAAAAGCACACTGCCATTGTAGCCCTAGCAACAGCAAAACTTCATTCATTAAGGCTGATTATAAGCAATACATTACTGGATGGAAAAGTAACAGACGAAGAATTTAAACGAGCCATGGCTGACGGTGATGATTACAGACGCCAAAAGATCGACCTCCAAAAGAAATGGAGAAAGACTTTTACTTCACAGCAGGTAGACGCTGAGGCAATCAGAAAGAACATTGCAAAGCAGAACCTTGCAAACCCAAAAACGAGCCTGATTTGATTATTGTATTACTTATATATTTGATCTTAAAAATGACGACCAAAGTAGTTACAGAGCTTAAAAATATATGCTGCGCCTTAGAGTTAATGATGGAGCGGGGGGTTAATGAAGAAGAGTTAAGAAACAAGTTTGGCGAATTAATTGCGGATCTTTTTGAGCACACAAATATTCGTGAAAGTGTAACCGACTTAATCAGTAAAATGCCAAATTCTTGGCCCAACCCAGTTATAAAGTGTATTGCAATTTTAGTTAATATTATGGCTCCTGATGGCGTTGAATTGTCTATTTTTACTAACCCTGAAGGAGTAGCTATTCAATTTAACTAAATTTTAGTATTTATTTTTTTTGTATTACCTCAAATTAGTAAATATTAGCTAAATTTTAGTATTTTTTTTTTGTATTACCTATTTATTTGATCTTAAAAATGACGATCACAAAAGCGATGGATGACAAACCGTCGGGCAATATGAACAGAGTACTAGACATGGGCATTATTAACCCTATAAACATTCGCGAAAGCGTGACGCATGCTATTTCTAAAATCCCAGAGTCTCTTCAAATTGACCCGCCAGTGAAAGTCATGTTGGCCATTAAGATTGAATATATAACCCTCGATGATAGTAGTATACTAGTCTGGGTTTCAACTAGACAGATAGAAATAATGAGTTATCGCGACTTTAATTCTGACTGTGCTGATTACATGCTTGCACAGTTTAACCATGCGATTGAAGAAGCGAAACAGCGCGGCTCTGGCTGGTCTAAAGGAACAGTCATTGAAATCAAATTAAGACAAGTAAAGTTCTATCCTATAGTCGGCAATTCTTACATTCCTCTCCCGAGAGAGTTAGTTCTTAAACGAGCAGTCCTAAACATACATAATTCAGATAACTTATGTTTCATGTGGTGTGTTTTGGCGCACTTACACCCAGTTAAAAATAATGCAAACAGAGTTTCTAATTATTGGCAGTATAAAGATAGCCTGAACTTTGATAACATAACCTTTCCAGTGAGTATAGAAAGTATATCTCAGTTTGAAGAACAAAACAAACCAATAACCGTGAGCGTATACGCATGGTCTGTAGTAGACAATCTAGTCCCTCTAAGGATCTCTCCCAAAGCTCCCCCTTTAGGCGAATCACTTGAGAATCATGTCGACTTGATTCTGTTTACAGACGGTTCCAAGAGCCATTATGTATTAATCAGATCAATTAGCAGACTTATGGCCTATACTACAAACAATACAGCTAAACAAGAGCTTTGTAGAAGATGTTTGGTCAGAATTCCATCTATAGAGGCAGCTGCTGAACATAAGAAACATTGTAAAAGTATTGTAGACTGTAAAACCGTACTTCTTACGCCCCCGCCCGGGTCTAAAGTTAGTTTTAAGAATGTACACAAACTGCAGATGAGGCCATACGTAGTCTATGCTGACTTTGAGGCGATCTTGCCACAGTACTACGGCCCTCAACAAGAACAAAAAACAACCTTATTAACCCACCATCAGATTTGTTCTTATGCTTTCGTCGTTGTTAGGTCAGACGGTCAACACACACAACCGGAGATTTACCGAGGTCCCGACGCAGCTGGTCGATTTTTGGAGCAGATGAAACACCTTCGCAATCAATTTTCCAATCAGCTGAACCTTTCAGGCATTAAGATGACCCTCGAAGACCAAAGGCGCTACGAATCAGCCACCCACTGCTGGATATGCAACAGAGAATTATCAGGCGATGCTGTAAGGGACCATGATCACATTACTGGCAAATTCAGAGGGGCAGCGCATAATAGCTGCAATCTTCAACTTAAGGTTGACCCCAAGACATGGAAACTGCCAATCTTCTTTCATAACTTGCGGGGCTATGATTCTCACTTTATCATGCAAGCAGTGACTTCTGAATGTAAGAGGGTTAGCTGTATTGCACAGTCATCAGAAAAGTACATGACCTTTACTGTAGACTGTTTATCCTTCTATGACTCTGCCCAGCATCTGATGGGGAGTTTGGATAAATTAGCAGGATCTCTGCAAGACTATCCAATCACTAAAAAATATTTCGATCCATCTTTAGTCCGTAAAGGCGTCTATCCTTATGAATACATGGACTCGTGGGAGAGGTTTGACGAGCCGGCGCTGCCAGCAAAGGAAGACTTTTACAGCCGTCTTAGAGGCGGAGGCATATCTGACGCCGACTATGAATATGCACAGAAAGCCTGGACAGAATTACACTGCAAGACGATGGGCGATTATCACGATCAATATTTATTGGCCGACGTGTGTTTATTAGCTGACGTCTTTCAGAATTACAGATCCGCATGCATGAAACACTACGGTCTGGATTCGTCACAGTACATCTCTTCCCCGGGCCTTTCTTGGGATGCATTCTTGAAGTCTACAAACGTTGAGATTGACTTAATATCTGATCTGGATACACTCCAGATGATTGAGGATGGGCTGAGAGGAGGCATTAGTATGGCCTGTCATCCTTACCGCAGAGCCAACAACAAGTATTTAGACGATTATGACCCCACCAAACCATCCAACTATCTGATGTACTTAGACGCCAACAATCTGTATGGGTGGGCCATGAGTCAGACACTGCCATTAAGAAACTTTAAAATGATAAACGGGCCTCATGAGGTTGATCGGGTAGTAGGATTATTGTCACAGCTTACACCCGATAATCCAATAGGATTAATCTTAGAAGTAGACTTAGATTATCCTAAAGAATTACATGACCTCCATAATGATTTCCCCTTAGCCGCAGAAAGATTAAAGATGGGTCCCACCGAACCGCCCAAACTCGTGCCTAATCTTCAACACAAAACTAAATATGTTTGTCATTACCGACTGTTACAATTTTACTTAAGACACGGGTTAAAACTAAGAGCCGTTCACAGAATAATTACCTTTGACCAAGAGCCTTTCATGAGACCATACATCATGAAGAACACCGATCTTAGAACTAAGGCCACCGACGCTTCAGAAAAAGACTTTTTTAAACTAATGAACAACAGCTGTTTTGGCAAAACCATGGAGAACGTACACAATCGTAAAGATGTAAGATTAGTTACAAAAGAAAAACAAGCAATTAAGCTGACCTCTAAACCTAACTACCAAGACTTTAGACGGTTTAGCGACAACCTGGTTGGTATTATGATGAAGAAACAGAATGTGAAGTTGGACAAGCCGGTGTTTATCGGATTTGCCGTGCTAGAGCTGTCAAAGTTATTGATGCTAGAATTTCTATACGACTACTTTAAGCCGCTGTACCCAGAATCAAATGTCGTTTACACAGACACTGATAGTTTTATTCTGGACATCCCAACTGAAGACTTTTACAAAGACATGGAAATAGAAGTGGCTAAAGGAGCTGATGGGTGGTACGACACATGCGACTATCCAAAAGATTCGCCTCTACATTCAACCGTGAACAAGAAAGTGATTGGAAAGATGAAGGATGAACTTAATGGGACAATTATACAAGAATATGTTGGCTTACAGGCAAAGATGTATAGTATTGCTACCCAGACTTCTGTAATGAAGAAAGCTAAGGGCATAGGTAAAGAAGTTGTCAAAAAAAAAAAAGTCACGACGACTACAAGCAGGCTCTCTTTGAACGCAAAGTATTTTATCACACAAATGTTAATCTGCGCTCTACTCTTCATCAAGTAAACACAACCGCTGTTAATAAGAAGTCGCTAGACTCTACCAATAGCAAGCGAACTTCCGTTAACCCCGAGTTTTCATACGCTATAGACCACTGGAGAATCGACTTGACCGACTTAACTAGTACTTAACTAGTACTTTACTTAAGAACTTAACTAGTACTTAACTAGTACTTAACTTAAGATCTTAACTAGTACTTAACATGACTTGCACTTAACTTGTACTTAACTTGCACTTAACTTGCGCTTTACTTACACTTAACTTGTTATAACTGACTTAATCAGTACTTAGCTTGTACTTAACCAGTACTTAGCTTGTACTTAACCAGTACTTAGCTTGTACTTAACCAGTACTTAACAATACATTAAAAAAAAACTAATTTATTAAAAAATGGGTCTACAGCAGGAGGTTGTACTTTTTTTGCAGAAGCTGGTTCTTTTACTGTTTTTGTGGGGGTTTGTGACTTTACTGCTAAGTATGGCTTTAGGCGCTTGTATGCTAAAAGCCCCCCACCAACAACAATACTTCCCAGTACATAATAATACATCTTATAGTTTGATTGTGTTGTTGTTGGTGGCGGCGGTGCTGGTGCTGATGTTGTATTACTATCTAATAATTTTTGTTTTGCTGCTTGGTTTGCTTTTTGCAGTCTGTTCCATTCAGCTAGTTTACGACCGGCCTCAACACGCCCAGCACTTTTAGCTTTAGTAACACTACTCACCTGCGGGACACTCACTTGTGGGACACTCAGTTGTGGATTCACTTGTGGGGCACTCGCCTGTAAATTCACTTGTGGAGAATTCACTTGTGGGGCATTCTGCTCCTGTGGAGTCTTCTCCTGCTCGCTCATTTTTTTTAGTCTGATTAAAATTAATATGATTAAAATTAATATGATTGAAAGTAATTAATCCCATGATGAATGGGCATAGCAACGTCCCAAATCTATAATACATGTCACATGCAAGAGATTCTAGGGACTTGGTTAAAACCGGATCTTGTGTTAAGTCATATTTTAAATCTTCTTCTGAATCAATCGGCGCTATCTTGCCTATTAACTTAGCATATAAACTAATCATTGTCTGCCCCACCGATCTAACCATTTTGATCCTAGCTGTGCTTCGTACCTGGCGTAATACTTCTCAACGTCTGATGTAGACAATTGCTGAATCTGTTCGATACTTAGTTCAACGCCTAAATACTGCCTGGTTTTTCCGCACGCAGCCAGAGAGTATAATCATTCTTTATGACAGAGGTCTGCTGCCTCCTCACACTTTAATAGCTCGTCGCAATCCATTTTTAAACTCTTTTTAAAAACAATAAAAATAATAAAACCATGAGTTTAACGCTGGTTAATTATGCAGTGCCCATTGTCGGTGTTATAGTTTATTCAACCCTAGCAAAATGTTTGTTAAGAATAAAACCACCCAACATGGGAAAGATAGAAGATTCGCCGAAACTAGTTACAACCTTAGTTTTAGCTCTGGCAACAAAAGATTATCTGATTAAAAAGCACATAGACAGTCTTTCATATTATGATTATTTTAATTATTTTTTTAGTTAATAAAAAACATGAGCGAAAAAAAGATTATTAATACGATTTACCACTCTGCTGTAATTGGTGGTCTTAGTATAGGATATAGTATGTTAGCAAAAAACATGTTTAAAATGAGGCCGGCTGATCTAGGAAGGTTAGACATTGAGGATGTTGTTAAGGTTATAGCTGTAATAACGGCAGGGATTGCCTCCAAAGACTTTCTTGTTGCACAGGGGATTATCCCAGAAAACATCAATGCATAGAAAGATTGATTTCTAAAAAAGATTGATTTATAAAAAAAGATTCATTCTAAAAAAATTCATTCTAAAAAATATTCATTCATTTATAAAAAAGATGTCTGGAATAGTTCTGATGGTGGGCGGGGCTATTGTTAATGCATTGGCTTTCTCTGGCAGCAATTATATGTTTAGTAAATTGCGGTCTGATGAAGAGAGAGAACGCCATAACAAGGCAATGGAAGATTTAGCTAAGGCAAAAGACGCTTACGAGAAAAGGAGAATTGCTCACTTAGACTTTATTAATAAAAAGTTAAGAGAACAGGGGCATGCAGAGCACACATTTACAGACGTTGATGACGCAATGAATGAATATTACTTAGCGAGAGGAAAGAAGTTTCTAACATCGTCACCGCCAGAACTGTCTGACTTTTATGAACCATCTGAGGATCAGAAAATGGTAGAAATAGGCTTTATTATAGGTGCTATGGGAGCAATCTTTCTTCTTGCATATTCAATCTAAAAACATAGTTAAAAATTTAATAAAAAACAGTCCCTTCTTATGGACGATACGAAGTACAAAATATATTATTCTCCTGGAGGGTATTGGAAAGGAAAGGCTGCTATTGATAAACTGAGTAAAGCTGCTAGGGTGTCTGAATCAGAAGCGAAAGACTGGCTTTCAAAACAAGCGATCTGGCAAATATATCTGCCTGCCCCAAAAAGAATAATAAGGCCTCGATTTGTTAACTCAGTTCCTAATGACACCCACCAGATGGACTTGTTGTACCTTCCGCATGACAAAGTTAGAAGAAAAAAGTTTAAGTATGCTCTTACAGTTGTTGACATGGCTTCAAGGTATAAAGACGCTGAGCCTTTAACGGATAAAAGCTCAACTGCTGTGGCTGTGGCTTTACAACAAATATACATGCGAGGCCCATTAAAGTATCCTAGGTTGATCCAGGTTGATGATGGGAAAGAGTTTAAAGGAGCTGTAAACCAACTGTTTTTAAGACATCGGGTTACAGTTAAGAGAGGGATCCCAGGCAACCATCGCTCCCAGGCTCTAGTAGAAAACTTTAATAAGAATCTAGCTGAGCGTCTGTTTACCTATCAATATCATAGAGACCTTATGGACAAAACACGCAACACAGAATGGGTCAGAAGGTTGCCAGCAGTCTTACGCGCCATGAACAATGAAGAATTTAAAGCAACGGGCCTTAAGCCAGTGAACGCGATCAAATTAAAAAAAAATTAGCATTACTGAAGACATCCAAGGTAATCAAAAACTCTTACCTTTTGGACTAAAAGTAAGATACTTGTATGCGCCTGGAGAGGCGGAGGGCGATGTTAGAATTAGAGCCACAGACCCTATATGGAGCGTAGATGTATATGAAGTTGAAAGAATTATGAAAACAACCCCTCCTGTGTATTATTTAAGAGAAACTCTCTCTTCTAGCGGTGCTACTACGTCTAAAAAGCCTGCCCCTAAAAGATCGTTTGTTCGCGAAGAGTTGCAAGTTGTCCCACCAAACACAGTGCCTGTTAGTTAATCAGAGAGAAAGTTAATATGTGCGGTTCTAGAGCAGGAAAATTATTTTGCCCGCAAACCCCCCTTTCACGCAATTAGATTTGTTTAATTTTGTAGATTTTTAGCTTTTTTTTTTGGTTGAGAAAATTTGATTATGTGAAAAGTGGGGTTTGCGGGCAAAATAAGATTGCTGATCAAGAACAGACATATTAACTTTCTCTGTTTTTTAACTGCCAAATAACGGTTCTAATTTTAGAGAAGTAGTCCTGTACCTGTGCAATGTAACAACGGCTAGTTGAACAAAAGCAGAGGAAAAAGATGACTTTGAAACCATTATAACAGCTTTTTAACGGTTTTTAACGGTTTTATTTTTTTTAGATTAGCCCAAAACCATCCTCGAGTCACAACGGACGTACCTGCCAAATTTCATGACAATCGGTTGAGCCGTTTTTGAGTCTATACCGTACACAGACACACACACACACACACACACACACACACACACACACACACACACACACACACACACACACAGAATTTGCCATTTATGTATTATATATATATATATATAATTAAGTAAATGAGTATATCAATAAAGAACTAATTTATAGATACCACTAAACCAAATGATGAAAAAAAAGAAAGAAGAAAGAAAGGAAGGACAGAAGGAAGGTAGGAAGGAAAAGAACCACAAAACCAAGAGAGATGAACAAATTGGCAAACAAACCCCAAAGTCTGCGTGGTGGGTAACTGAAAAAAATAATTAGTTGATTACTTAAGTAGTTAGTAAGTTAGTTCTCTCATTCTCAATTTATAACCGTCTTCTCATAATATATTCATGGTACATCAGTCCTCTCTGTCTTACATGTCATTCTTATTTCTTTCTTTATCTTCCTATTTCCATCTCTTCTTTGTTTCTTTGTTTCCTTTTTGTACTCTGTTCCTTTCTCTTTTACTCGTTTTATTTTCTTTTATGTTTATGGACATATACAATTTTTTCTCCTTTTTTTTTTTAAAGACAATTGCAAACTTAGAGACAGAAAGAGGCTCTTTACTACTTGTAGTCTGGTTGAAGCACCCCCAAAAAAGAAAAAAAAAATTCTCACTAACTAACTAACTAACTAAGTAACTAATTAAATAGCTAGCTAACTGATTAACTAATTAACTAACTGAGTAACTACCTTACTTACTACCTAACTACATGACTGACTAACTAACTAATTAACTATTTTTCACAATTTTTTTTTCATTCTTCACATTTTTTCTTTGTTCTGCCTGGATTCGAACCTGCAGCTTTTGGATGGGTGGGCGTCTGAAGGCGTGCCTTTTTCAGACGGATGTCTTACCCCACTGCTAACAGACACCTATTCTACTTTGAGATGTTTATGCCTTTTGAAGTTCACTTTTGTTCCTCCCCAACCAGCAGCTCATTCAAATATTCAGGTGTTTCCTACACAAGTCTGTTGGTATGCCTGCTATGAATTTCCCGTCAACTTTAGAAAGTATGTTGAACTCAGCACTGCAGAACATGACGCTATCCCCGTTCAAAATTGAAAGCAAAGGAAACCACATTGTGGTTGTCCTGAGGTTCGATACTATAACCGATTATTCCCTGTTACGTTACTACCACAGCATCCATGCTGTGTATCGCAGAAAGTGTCCCTTCCAGGTAAACAGGGATAACACTGTGAAACACAGAAGAAGCTAAGGGTAGGCAAGGCAGCCTTTTCATCTCCATCTGGTTTATTTTTGCCAACTCTGCCCAGTTTGTTCTATGCTGCTGATGCTGACAGTGAAAAAAACTGTTTATACTGATAACCATGTAGCTGACAATGATAATCATTTGCCTGCCTCTCTTCCCCAGTCTTTGTATGACACTCAAAACAATCAACAGCAAATTTACATGAAACTGTGTGGCGTCAATATACAGTTAGTGACAGTGTGTGATGACTCTGAGAAAAAGTGCGTAGCAGAAACAGATTTCCATATGACTGTTAGAGTAAGAAATACTGAAGGCTATGAACAGGAAAATAATGCAACCGAACGTGATTCAAAATCGATGCATTTACCCGACACAGAGCACAAAACTAATGTTAGATCAAGCACATGTGGCACAGACAGCACCTAGCTCACTAAAGAAGCTAATGTGCAGCAGCACACAGAATCTTGTCAACAAAACATTCACACACAAATAATGGCAACTATTGAGGAAAGAGGGAAGAACTTGGTCAATCTCCTCCGTGTTTGTGGCGAAGTTAAACACATCACTTCTACCTGGAGCAAAGATGTTGTGAAAGGAAATCCTCACTATGACCCATCGTAACTGTTTTGTTGTAAAGTTGTGAGGTGGACTATTACTATGTGTGATTGACAGTCCAAGGATTAGTTACAAATGTATTTAATACCACGATGTCGGATCCATGTCAAGATGAAGGTTTGTAAAGGCCAATTGTACAACGTTGTTTCCACATAATTTTCGTGTATGTGCTTCCGTCCTCACTCCATTTCTCACCTGCCCTCACCCCCTACCCTGTTCCCCCATCCCATTCCTCCATAGTCCGTTTTGTGAAGGGCCTTAATAGCCTAAACCACATAAAACTATTCGCATTCATATTCTCTCTCTCTCTCTCTCTCTCTCTCTCTCTCTCTCTCTCTCTCTCTCTCTCTCCTCTCTGAAAAGTCACAAATTGAATACGTACATAAATTAATACCTAATGAACGCCTTAATAAATAAACAAATAATGAATGAATGAAAAAAAAAAATATATATATATATATGTATATATATATACATATAATTTAGTAAATAAGTATATGAATAAATAACTAATTTATAGATACCACTAGACCAAATGATCAAAAAAAGAAAGAAGAAAGAAAGGAAGGACAGAATGAAGGTAGAAAGGAAAAGAACCACAAAACGAAGAGATAATGAAATTGGCAAACAGTACAAATCTATTTAATACCACGATGTTGGATCCATGTCATGATGGAGATTTGTAAAGGCCAATTGTACAACGTTGTTTCCACATAATTTTCGTGTATGTGCTTCCGTCCTCACTCCATTTCTCCCCTGCCCTCACCCCTACCCTGTTCCCCCATCAAATTCCTCCATAGTCCGTTTTGTGAAGGGCCTTAATAGCCTAAACCACATAAAACTATTCGCATTCATATTCGTTCTTCTCCTCTCTCTCTCTCTCTCTCTCTCTCTCTCTCTCTCTCTCTTCTCTCTCTTTGAAAAGTCACAAATTGTATACGTATATAAATGAATACCTAATATACGCCTTAATAAATAAACAGATAATGAATAAGTGAATGTATGTATATATATATATATATATATGTTAAAAAATATTTTTAAAATGAAGTGGTAAAATCTACAAGCTTGTTTCTAGCGTTGCTATCTTCAGGATGTCTTTTGGGGCACGCCAACGATCTTTTATGGCGTGCGGGACTTGATTTCAACTCTGTGTGTGCAGGCGGATCTCATTTGCTGCACGTGCGGCCTGTGGTTCTTATTGGGGCCTGTTCAGGTGGAATGTGCTAGCAAAGATTTCCACTTGTGCCTGCAATTGTTTACAATTTCTACTTTTGTGTTCAGAGTTGCTAAGTGTGGTTTGCATAATATTAACCATTTTTCTGTGGAGCATAGATTGCATCTTTTTGAAATATTGTTGTATGGTGTTGCTCTTTTTATGATTTTCCATGATATGTTGTAGTCTATTTTTTTATCTTTGAGTCTCCAGATGTATTTGCTCAGCTCTGTTTGATTTTTGTATTTTTCATTTTTGAATGACTGTTTGTGGTTTGCGTATCTGGTTTTGAAAGTGTTTTCAGTAATCCCTACATATGTTTCTTCTTCATTTTCTGATGTTACCGTAGCTTGGTATACAATGTTGCTGTGAAGACATTTATTGCTCAGGGGGCACTGTTCTTTTTTAGTGCAGTTGCAAGATGTCCTTTCGGCACCCTTCTCTTTTATGTTGCTTTTCATTTTGTTAGATGAATCAATCATGTTTTTGAGGTTGGGCATACATGAGTATGACAGTTTAATGGCGTTTTTGTTGAATATTTTGGACAGTTTGTGTTCTTTTGGGAATGATGTTGCCAAGATTTTAAAGAATTCTTTTCCTACATTTGTTTTTACTTGTCCATCGTATGGTGGGTTGTACCATATGATCTTTCTTTTCCTATTTTTCTTAATTCTGTTCGTGTTGTTGTCTGGACTGTATTGTAGTTTGTAATTGTAACCACTTTTTTTTAATAATGCTTCTTGATATTCTGTTGCTGCATCATTGAATGCGTTTTCATTGCATGACAGGTTGGATAGTCTCTTGTTTATACCATTGGGTATTGTTTTTAGTATAGATGGTGGGTGGTTGCTTTTGATGTTTACGTAGACTGGTATGTCATTGGGTTTTTTGTATGGTTTGTACACATGGTCATTGAGGTCTAATGTTATGTCTAGGTAATTCACTACTTTTTTGTTTGCTTCTATTGTGATTTTTAAGTTGTGGTTTTTAAAGATTTTACATAATTCTTTTTTCTTGTTTTCAATGGTTCTTGGATTGTTGTTTAATGCAGCGAGGCCGTCATCTCTGTATAAACCGGCCTGTTTTCCAAGTTGTTTTTGGATGTTGGATAGCATGAATAGTCCGACTAGTTCACATGTTTCGGCACCATCATACGATCCCATGGTTACATCAAATGTGGAGTTTTTGCTCGTTTTTTTAATCCAAGTTTCATTTCTGCTATGGAGTAAGGTTTTTTTGGTGTGGAAAATAATCTCCATTTCTGACTCTGTTATATTTGTGTATTTGTTGGCAAATTTCAAAGCTTTGTTGAGTAGTTCTTCATCTATGGATGGATAGAAGTCTACTATGTCAAATGTAATGAACATTGTATTTCTCTGTTTGTTGAGTTTCTTAAACCATTGTATGACTTCATAGCTGTTTTTCCAAAGGTTGTATTCGGTGTTTGATTTTATATCTTCTATAGCCTTTTCCAAAATTCTCTTGCTTATTTTGCCCAGTTCGGATTTAGATGGGTTTATTAGTCTACATGTTGGGTTGTTTTGGAAGTTAGGCTTGTGGTCTTTAAGTGTTATGAAGGCCTCCTTTGTTGCTGTTGTCTCTACCCTATCACTTAACTCCATGCGATGTGCAAGCTCTTTTTCTTTTTTGCGGATGTTGCTATGTGTAGTTTTATCAGCTTTCTTGTAGTTTTTCTGGATGTTTTTGTTTAAGAGTTGAGAGTATTCGTTTGGTTCCATTTTGTAAAAATTGCTCGTTTTGTCAGCCTTTACGAATATCTTTTTATCATTTTGGATTTGTTTTATATCATTTGCTAGTGATGTTTGAAAGTTGTTATTTGATTTTTTGAATTTAATATTGGCTATCAGTCCCTTCATTTTGTCTTCAAAAGGTTTCATTTCATCTATTGTCGGAGGTGATCGCCATGATTTGAATCCATATGTATTTTTGTCTTCATTCTTTGCATTTGGGTTTAGGAAGAAGAACGCCTTCCATCTCATGTTGCGCACAAATTTCTCGGTTTGTTCTATCAGTTTTTTAGTGTAAGTTTGTGGGTTTGAAAATGGTATTTTTTTTGTAGATTGCCTAAAGTTGATTTTCTCCATTTCAGATTTTGTCAGACCACAGTGCTCAACTTGAGGAGCGATTATTATGAACAATATAAAAAAGTTCTTAAAAAATCTGAAGGTGCTCAACCCCTTGGGGAGCAACATCTGTTAAAAAATATTTTTAAAATGAAGTGGTAAAATCTACAAGCTTGTTTCTAGCGTTGCTATCTTCAGGATGTCTTTTGGGGCACGCCAACGATCTTTTATGGCGTGCGGGACTTCTATCCATCCATAGATGAAGAACTACTCAACAAAGCTTTGAAATTTGCCAACAAATACACAAATATAACAGAGTCAGAAATGGAGATTATTTTCCACACCAAAAAAACCTTACTCCATAGCAGAAATGAAACTTGGATTAAAAAAACGAGCAAAAACTCCACATTTGATGTAACCATGGGATCGTATGATGGTGCCGAAACATGTGAACTAGTCGGACTATTCATGCTATCCAACATCCAAAAACAACTTGGAAAACAGGCCGGTTTATACAGAGATGACGGCCTCGCTGCATTAAACAACAATCCAAGAACCATTGAAAACAAGAAAAAAGAATTATGTAAAATCTTTAAAAACCACAACTTAAAAATCACAATAGAAGCAAACAAAAAAGTAGTGAATTACCTAGACATAACATTAGACCTCAATGACCATGTGTACAAACCATACAAAAAACCCAATGACATACCAGTCTACGTAAACATCAAAAGCAACCACCCACCATCTATACTAAAAACAATACCCAATGGTATAAACAAGAGACTATCCAACCTGTCATGCAATGAAAACGCATTCAATGATGCAGCAACAGAATATCAAGAAGCATTACAAAAAAGTGGTTACAATTACAAACTACAATACAGTCCAGACAACAACACGAACAGAATTAAGAAAAATAGGAAAAGAAAGATCATATGGTACAACCCACCATACGATGGACAAGTAAAAACAAATGTAGGAAAAGAATTCTTTAAAATCTTGGCAACATCATTCCCAAAAGAACACAAACTGTCCAAAATATTCAACAAAAACGCCATTAAACTGTCATACTCATGTATGCCCAACCTCAAAAACATGATTGATTCATCTAACAAAATGAAAAGCAACATAAAAGAGAAGGGTGCCGAAAGGACATCTTGCAACTGCACTAAAAAAGAACAGTGCCCCCTGAGCAATAAATGTCTTCACAGCAACATTGTATACCAAGCTACGGTAACATCAGAAAATGAAGAAGAAACATATGTAGGGATTACTGAAAACACTTTCAAAACCAGATACGCAAACCACAAACAGTCATTCAAAAATGAAAAATACAAAAATCAAACAGAGCTGAGCAAATACATCTGGAGACTCAAAGATAAAAAAATAGACTACAACATATCATGGAAAATCATAAAAAGAGCAACACCATACAACAATATTTCAAAAAGATGCAATCTATGCTCCACAGAAAAATGGTTAATATTATGCAAACCACACTTAGCAACTCTGAACACAAAAGTAGAAATTGTAAACAATTGCAGGCACAAGTGGAAATCTTTGCTAGCACATTCCACCTGAACAGGCCCCAATAAGAACCACAGGCCGCACGTGCAGCAAATGAGATCCGCCTGCACACACAAGTTGAAATCAAGTCCCGCACGCCATAAAAGATCGTTGGCGTGCCCCAAAAGACATCCTGAAGATAGCAACGCTAGAAACAAGCTTGTAGATTTTACCACTTCATTTTAAAAATATTTTTTAACAGATGTTGCTCCCCAAGGGGTTGAGCACCTCAGATTTTTTAAGAACTTTTTTATATTGTTCATATATATATATATATATGTATATATATATATATATACATATATATATATATATATAATTAAGTAAATGAGTATATCAATAAAGAACTAATTTATAGATACCACTAGACCAAATGATGAAAAAAAAGAAAGAAGAAAGAAAGGAAGGACAGAAGGAAGGTAGGAAGGAAAAGAACCACAAAACCAAGAGAGATGAACAAATTGGCAAACAAACCCCAAAGTCTGCGTGGTGGGTAACTGAAAAAAATAATTAGTTGATTACTTAAGTAGTTAGTAAGTTAGTTCTCTCATTCTCAATTTATAACCATCTTCTCATAATATATTCATGGTACACCAGTCCTCTCTGTCTTACATGTCATTCTTATTTCTTTCCTTATCTTCCTATTTCCATCTCTTCTTTGTTTCTTTGTTTCCTTTTTGCACTCTATTCCTTTCTCTTTTACTCTTTTTATTTTCTCTTATGGTTATGGACATATACAATTTTTTCTTTTTTTTTCTTTTTTTTTAGACAATTGCAAACTTAGAGACAGAAAGAGGCTCTTTACTACTTGTAGTCTGGTTGAAGCACCCCAAAAAAAGAAAAAAAAAATTCTCACTAACTAACTAATTAACTAACTAAGTAACTAATTAAATAGCTAGCTAACTGATTAACTAATTAACTAACTGAGTAACTACCTTACTTACTACCTAACTACATGACTGACTAACTAACTAATTAACTATTTTTCACTTTTTTTTTTTCATTCTTCACATTTTTTCTTTGTTCTGCCTGGATTCGAACCTGCAGCTTTTGGATGGGTGGGCGTCTGAAGGCGTGCCTTTTTCAGACGGATGTCTTACCCCACTGCTAACAGACACCTATTCTACTTTGAGATGTTTATGCCTTTTGAAGTTCACTTTTGTTCCTACCCAACCAGCAGCTCATTCAAATATTCAGGTGTTTCCTACACAAGTCTGTTGGTATGCCTGCTATGAATCTCCCGTCAACTTTAGAAAGTATGTTGAACTCAGCACTGCAGAACATGACGCTATCCCCGTTCAAAATTGAAAGCAAAGGAAACCACATTGTGGTTGTCCTGAGGTTCAATACTATAACCGATTATTCCCTGTCACGTTACTACCACAGCATCCATGCTGTGTATCGCAGAAAGTGCCCCTTCCAGGTAAACAGGGATAACAATGTGAAACACAGAGGAAGCCAAGGGTAGGCAAGGCAGCCCTTTCATCTCCATCTGGTTTATTTTTGCCAACTCTGCCCAGTTTGTTCTATGCTGCTGATTCTGACAGTGAAAAAAACTGTTTATACTGATAACCATGTAGCTGACAATAATCATCATTTGCCTTCCTCTCTTCCCCAGTCTTTGTATGATACTCAAAACAATCAACAGCAAATTTACATGAAACTGTGTGGCGTCAATACACAGTTAGTGAAAGTGTGTGATGACTCTGAGAAAAAGCGCGTAGCAGAAACAGATTTCCATATGACTGTTAGAGTAAAAAATACTGAAGGCTATGACGAGGAAAATAATACAACCGAACGTGATTCAAAATCGATGCATTTACCCGACACAGAGCACAAAACTAATGTTAGATCAAGCACATGAGGCACAGATAGTGCCTAGCTCACTAAAGAAGCTAATGTGCAGCAGCACACAGAGTCTTGTCAACAAAACATTCACACACAAATAATGGCAACTATTGAGGAAAGAGGGAAGAACTTGGTCAATCTCCTCCGTGTTTGTGGCGAAGTTAAACACATCACTTCTACCTGGAGCAAAGATGTTGTGAAAGGAAATCCTCACTATGACCCATCATGACTGTTTTGTTGTAAAGTTGTGAGGTGGACTATTATTATGTGTGATTGACAGTCCAAGGATTAGTTACAAATGTATTTACTACCACGATGTTGGATATCATGTCATGATGAAGGTTTGTAAAGGCCAATTGTACAACGTTGTTTCCACATGATTTTCGTGTATGTACTTCCGTCCTCACTCCATTTCTCACCTGCCCTCACCCCTACCCTGTTCCCCATCCCATACCTCCATAGTCCGTTTTGTGAAGGGCCTTAATAGCCTAAACCACATAAAACTATTCGCATTCAT
>JAMYXO010000163.1:50000-69498 GCA_033310375.1 Conus canariensis | reverse complement strand
CTTTTGATAAAGAAAAAAAAGAAAAGAAAGAAAACATAACCATGAGCCATGCTTTGGTGTCATTTGTTTGATAAACTCACTCACAGACACTGGCGGGCACATACACAGCAGAGTGGACGAACGAGAGGGGAAGGGAGTGGGCAGAGGGCGGGGGGGGGGGGGGGGGTATGAATGTCCCTCCTCTGGATGGTCAAAACTGCATTTTCGACATGTTGCCCCTCTCCCTTTTTCTCCATCCCCTACCCTGGGGAGGGACCCCCAGAACCCCTTTGAAAAAAACACATCTGATGTATGAATTATCCAAGGGGTGGCGTTTCTTTCGTAAGAGGAGACACCACCACCACCCTCAATTTAACCACAAAAAAAAGGACAGAAGAGGCCCCCTGTACCCCCCCCCCCCCCCCTCTTGATTTAAAAGTAGTTTCAAAAAGAACACTCAACCATACCCGAGCCCTCCTCCTCCCCCTCCCTCCATCCCTCAGCTTTTACCAAATTTCCGCCGTATTTGCTCTACTTGTAGTTTCAATTCATGCTGATGCCTGGGCACGTTTCTCCCTTCTCCCACTGAGGGAGGTGGACCCCCCCCAGACCTCACCCTCACCTCTCTGGAACCCCCCCCCCACACACACACCACACACCGCGCGCGCGCGCGCGCGCACACACCACACACACACACACACACACACACACACACACACACACACACACACAACACACACACCACTTTTCTCACCTGCATCTCTGTCTAGGGGGTTCTCTTGTGTTGTCGACTCTGGTCCTGGTGGAGGTCTCTGCGGGCGACAGTGCTCCCTCCTCCCAACGGTTCTCTTTCCCCTGGTGAGTCCTCTCCTTTCTGGTGCCTGTCGCTCTTCGTAGCCGTCATCCTGGTTCCCCGTCTGGAATAAAAATCCATCCATGATCTCTTTTTCTCGCTCATATTCCATCGTTTAAGCAATCGTGGAAACGTACACTTTTTGTTTCAGTTGGTTCAAGTGAAGTGACATATTAATTTTATGAATAAGACCTACCTTATGCAACAAAATGTTTAGAATGGAATCTAATCCGAAACGAGAAACAGACATTCTTTTTGCATTGAATTGTCTGGCACTATCCATCCCTGAAAAAAAGGACAAACTGTTCACCAAAAAAAAAAAAAAAATCTGAATTATTTGTTGATCTTTCTGTCGAGAGCTTGTCTTCTCTTACGGGGAGTAAATGTGGATGTAGCCAATTCTTCAAGGCTTTAGGCCTATTTGTGCGAGTTGTCTCCTGCTTTCTTTTTCAGAATGATCTGGTGTCTGGGACAGAGCGGGCTATGGACATGCAAGCATGTCGAATGGCTCTTCGCCTGTACAAAGTACCGTAAGGAGATCGCCCTTACACTGACGTCACACAGTCTGATCAGCCTCTGCAGAGGGGTGCCGTAGTCAAATGGTTAGAGCGTTTGCCCGCGGAGGCGACGGCTGTGAGTTCGAACCACACATGGGGTCGGATTTTTTTTGGCTGGAAAACCCTCTCTGTGAAAGAGCAAAGATAGGCTTGCCTTCCAACATGCCATGCCACAGACACGGTGAATCTCTGGCAGTTCACTGCCCCAATGGTCGAAAGTCTATGAGAACTTTAGACCTTTTATTGGTGCAGTGCGGTGGTTAGTGTCGGGAGTCGCAGGCTGGGAGGTCGTAGGTTCGATTCCCGTCAGAGGCGTTTATCTTCCCCTCCCCCCCCCCCCCCCCCCCCCACTCCCGGCCGGATCTAGTCTATAGTGAGCGTGTCTTTTTCTTATCGCAAACAGACTAGTCCACAGAGCCTCATTTCATTCACTCAATGGATAACTGGTACTGAAACCCAGCAACTGGCCAACCATTGAGAAGGAATAAATGACCACCGCACAGAGCTGCCAAAGCCACCGAAAATGGATTGCACTGCAACAAAATGCACAACCCTCTTAAGGTATAGACCGCACGTTCAAGTTCCATATTCAATGTTATATCACTCTGAAATCTGTCATAAAATGCATACGTTTTCGGCCGTGTTGAAGCCTTCGTGGGGGAGCTAAACTGATACCGTGCAGGCATACAGGACACTCAGACACACAATGCCAAATGTCACAACTGGATTGTGAAGCAAGTCACTTTGGATAACGGCTGAAAGCGTTCAACTATGAAAGGGCCCTTTGTGATGGACTGGGCCATGGTAACGCGGAAAGTATCAATGTTTGACAGTTTTAGGCGTTGTCTTCAACAAGCTGACCGGTCATTTTGACCAGGTGGCTCCCACTCGTAACAGCTGTCCATGATCTTTTGTAAATTGTAGGACAGCCTATAACACAAGCAGGATTCTCTCACGGGGTTCCCGGTGTCGCGTGAAATCTGGGAAACGTTGATATCTGGGAAGGCTTCCCAGATATCACAGATTTTTTTGGGGAACACATTCCCAAAATGTACTATGATATCTGGGAAGGCCCGTAATATCTGGGAACGTGGTCTTTCAGAGCTCAAAAGGGCAGAAAGAAGACGAAAAAAGAATGGATTTTCGAGATAAGGTAGGAAACAATTTATTTAGGTGCAATTGAGATCTTTGGCCTTCTTGTCACTTTTTTCCATTAATTTATTGGCATGATTTTCACAAAGTACACAGATTTCACACCAGTTTCCAGATTTCACGATTGGAAGTTCAGGAAATCTGGGAACGCGTTCCCAGATATCACGGTAAATCTGGGAACGCGTTCCCTGATATCACGGTTCCCAGATATTATAGACACCGGGACCGAAATGCCGTGTTCCACAAAGCAGCGGAGGCCAACACAGCTGGCACCTTTGTATCCAGGGTCTCCCACGTGTTGCCTGTGTGACATTTGTTTGGTATTGTTCAGGGTAGACCAATTATTGGCAAAACATAATTAAACAGCTGCTCAGTGCACGGTCGGTTAACAGTCAAGTATTTATTCCCAGTTCTCTCTCAAAGCTCTTTTTTAAGATCAAACCAAATAGGAATGTGCTAAATGCGTACATTACAGCTTGCAGCAAACAAATGTTTATGACTTTATTTTGGGGACTCAGCTACCACACTGTCTGATGCTAGCAGGTCGGCCAGTCCCACTGGTCTGCAACTTGTCAAAATGTAAAAACTCGTAGCCTGCCAATCAAATTTTTTCTTTTACAAAAACAAAGGGAAAGGGGGGGGGGGGGGTATGAGTTCTGTTCACCGTTTTTTTCTTTCTATAGGTTAGAGTTATTGTTTACAGACACCCCCCCCCCCCCCCAACACACACACACACAGAAAAGTGACAAGGTCATATTACTGTGCTCACAATACGGATGGTGGGAAGAGAGGAATCCTTTTATGTTTGAAATAGGAAACCGTTAAGAGAGTATATGGGAGAGGAGGGTTTCCTTTCCTATCCCTTTTCCATACAAGTTGGTGGTGGGTGGGTGGGTGGGTGGGTGCGTGTGTGCGTGCGTGCGTGCGTTAAAAAAAAATCAAGGTCCGCATTGATGCAGTAAAACTTTGAGGATGCTTTAAAATGCCATGGGAACATATACCATTACCTTTTCATTTAACTAAAATACACTTCAATATTTGACGGAAAACGTTAACGTAAATGGGGTGTTAGAGGAAATTTTACAGGTGTCTAGGTGGGTAGAGAGACAGCGACCGACAGAGAGAGAGAGAGAGAGGGGGGGGAGGGAGGGGGAGACAGACAGACAGACAGCAGAGACAGACGAACGAATGAACGGATGGCCGGGACGATCAGACAGACACAGAGACAAGGGGAATGAAAATGAGAATATAAGAAAAAAATGTACAAAATGCATTGGACATAGAAATATACAGACACCAAGCAGTGAAGTGTGAGCGAGCGAGAGAGAGAGAGAGAGAGAGAGAGAGAGAGAGAGAGAGAGAGAGAGAGAGAGAGAGAGAGAGGAGGGGTTGCGTACTTCCGGTTAGGCAGTATCCTTTTTTGAGCTCCAAATTTTCTCAATTTTTTGGCCAATTTTCGTGTCTTTTAGACCATGACAGTGTTTAGTTTTTGCATAGCTAATACCCCTTTTTAATCTGAAAACGTGTTTAGGTTCTTTTTGGTCCACGCTTTCTGAAAATTTTGAGGTGAGTACATTTACACTTTGTTTACATTTGTCGGCCATCGATTTTTCCATCTACCATCTCTGGAAACCATGACTTATACATGATTCATCATGCCGCAATTCAACTTTACTCTCCTGACACTTGTCTTGTATGCTTTTTCATGGAAATGTTTTTGTGCGTGATGTTTATACCCCCCATATTGATCAAGTTGTGAGCTTCAACTTCTCTGACAAGACAGTCGTCCGCATTTGTTCATCTGGTTTGTGCCTGTTCACTCAAGCTCTTGCAGACAGCTGGAAGAAGAACAACCACAGATTTCTGTCTTACAAAAACCAGCTTGTGCCCTTTATCTATGTACTCTGTTACTACTACTTTCCTACGCGCCCGAGCCGAACCCTGGACCATCGTCTTAATCTTCTGGCTGGGGGGGGGGGGGGGGGGGGGGGGGGGTGGGGGGGGAGGTTATGAATGTCCTCCTCTGGATGGTCAAAACTGCATTTTCGGCATGTTGCCCCTCTCCTTTTTCTCCATCCCCTACCCTGGGGAGGGACCCTCAGACCCTCTTTGAAAAAACACTCTGATGTATAAATTATCCAAGGGGTGGCGTTTCTTTCGTAAGAGGAGACACCACCACCACCCTCACTTTAACCACAAAAAAAGGACAGAAGAGGCCCCCTGTACCCCCCCCCCCCACCCCCCTCTTGATTTAAAAGTAGTTTCAAAAAGAACACTCAACCATACCCGAGCCCTCCTCCTCCCCCTCCCTCCATCCCTCAGCTTTTACCAAATTTCCGCCGTATTTGCTCTACTTGTAGTTTCAATTCATGCTGATGCCTGGGCACGTTTTCTCCCTTCTCCCACTGAGGGAGGTGGACCCCCCCCCAGACCTCACCCTCACCTCTCTGGAACCCCCCCCCCCCCCCTACCACACACACCACACCGCGCGCGCGCGCGCGCGCCACACACACACACACACACACACACACACACACACACACACCACTCTGTTCTCACCTGCATCTCTGTCTAGGGGGTTCTCTTGTGTTGTCGACTCTGGTCCTGGTGGAGGTCTCTCGGGCGACAGTGCTCCCTCCTCCCAACGGTTCTCTTTCCCCTGGTGAGTCCTCTCCTTTCTGGTGCCTGTCGCTCTTCGTAGCCGTCATCCTGGTTCCCCGTCTGGAATAAAAATCCATCCATGATCTCTTTTTCTCGCTCATATTCCATCGTTTAAGCAATCGTGGAAAACGTACACTTTTTGTTTCAGTTGGTTCAAGTGAAGGACATATTAATTTTATGAATAAGACCTACCTTATGCAACAAAATGTTTAGAATGGAATCTAATCCGAAACGAGAAACAGACATTCTTTTTGCATTGAATTGTCTGGCACTATCCATCCCTGAAAAAAGGACAAACTGTTCACCAAAAAAAAAAAAAAAATCTGAATTATTTGTTGATCTTTCTGTCGAGAGCTTGTCTTCTCTTACGGGGAGTAAATGTGGATGTAGCCAATTCTTCAAGGCTTTAGGCCTATTTGTGCGAGTTGTCTCCTCTTTCTTTTTCAGAATGATCTGGTGTCTGGGGACAGAGCGGGCTATGGACATGCAAGCATGTCGAATGGCTCTTCGCCTGTACAAAGTACCGTAAGGAGATCGCCCTTACACTGACGTCACACAGTCTGATCAGCCTCTGCAGAGGGGTGCCGTAGTCAAATGGTTAGAGCGTTTGCCCGCGAGGCGACGGCTGTGAGTTCGAACCACACATGGGGTCGGATTTTTTTTGGCTGGAAAACCTCTCTGTGAAAGAGCAAAGATAGGCTTCGCCTTCCAACATGCCATGCCACAGACACGGTGAATCTCTGGCAGTTCACTGCCCCAATGGTCGAAAGTCTATGAGAACTTTAGACCTTTTATTGGTGCAGTGCGGTGGTTAGTGTCGGGAGTCGCAGGCTGGGAGGTCGTAGGTTCGATTCCCGTCAGAGGCGTTATCTCTCCCCTCCCCCCCCCCCCCCCCCCCCCACTCCCGGCCGGATCTAGTCTATAGTGAGCGTGTCTTTTTCTTATCGCAAACAGACTAGTCCACAGAGCCTCATTTCATTCACTCAATGGATAACTGGTACTGAAACCCAGCAACTGGCCAACCATTGAGAAGGAATAAATGACCACCGCACAGAGCTGCCAAGCACCGAAAATGGATTGCACTGCAACAAAATGCACAACCCTCTTAAGGTATAGACCGCACGTTCAAGTTCCATATTCAATGTTATATCACTCTGAAATCTGTCATAAAATGCATACGTTTTCGGCCGTGTTGAAGCCTTCGTGCGGGGAGCTAAACTGATACCGTGCAGGCATACAGGACACTCAGACACACAATGCCAAATGTCACAACTGGATTGTGAAGCAAGTCACTTTGGATAACGGCTGAAAGCGTTCAACTATGAAAGGGTCCTTTGTGATGGACTGGGCCATGGTAACGCGGAAAGTATCAATGTTTGACAGTTTTAGGCGTTGTCTTCAACAAGCTGACCGGTCATTTTGACCAGGTGGCTCCCACTCGTAACAGCTGTCCATGATCTTTTGTAATTGTAGGACAGCCTATACACAAGCAGGATTCCTCTCACGGGGTTCCCGGTGTCGCGTGAAATCTGGGAACGTGATATCTGGGAAGGCTTCCCAGATATCACAGATTTTTTGGGGAACACATTCCCAAAATGTACTATGATATCTGGGAAGGCCCGTAATATCTGGGAACGTGGTCTTTCAGAGCTCAAAAGGGCAGAAAGAAGACGAAAAAAAGAATGGATTTTCGAGATAAGGTAGGAAACAATTTATTTAGGTGCAATTGAGATCTTTGGCCTTCTTGTCACTTTTTCCATTAATTTATTGGCATGATTTTCACAAAGTACACAGATTTCACACCAGTTTCCAGATTTCACGATTGGAAGTTCAGGAAATCTGGGAACGCGTTCCCAGATATCACGGTAAATCTGGGAACGCGTTCCCTGATATCACGGTTCCCAGATATTATATGACACCGGGACCGAAATGCCGTGTTCCACAAAGCAGCGGAGGCCAACACAGCTGGCACCTTTGTATCCAGGGTCTCCCACGTGTTGCCTGTGTGACATTTGTTTGGTATTGTTCAGGGTAGACCAATTATTGGCAAAACATAATTAAACAGCTGCTCAGTGCACGGTCGGTTAACAGTCAAGTATTTATTCCCAGTTCTCTCTCAAAGCTCTTTTTTAAGATCAAACCAAATAGGAATGTGCTAAATGCGTACATTACAGCTTGCAGCAAACAAATATTTATGACTTTATTTTGGGGACTCAGCTACCACACTGTCTGATGCTAGCAGGTCGGCCAGTCCCACTGGTCTGCAACTTGTCAAAATGTAAAAACTCGTAGCCTGCCAATCAAATTTTTTCTTTTACAAAAACAAAGGGAAAGGGGGGGGGGGGGGTATGAGTTCTGTTCACCGTTTTTTTCTTTCTATAGGTTAGAGTTATTGTTTACAGACCCCCCCCCCCCACACACACCCACACACACACACACAGAAAAGTGACAAGGTCATATTACTGTGCTCACAATACGGATGGTGGGAAGAGAGGAATCCTTTTATGTTTGAAATAGGAAACCGTTAAGAGAGTATATGGGAGAGGAGGGTTTCCTTTCCTATCCCTTTTCCATACAAGTTGGGTGGTGGGTGGGTGGGTGGGTGGGTGCGTGTGTGCGTGCGTGCGTGCGTTAAAAAAAATCAAGGTCCGCATTGATGCAGTAAAACTTTGAGGATGCTTTAAAATGCCATGGGAACATATACCATTACCTTTTCATTTAACTAAAATACACTTCAATATTTGACGGAAAACGTTAACGTAAATGGGGTGTTAGAGGAAATTTTACAGGTGTCTAGGTGGGTAGAGAGACAGCGACCGACAGAGAGAGAGAGGGGGGGGGGGAGGGAGGGGGAGACAGACAGACAGACAGCAGAGACAGACGAACGAATGAACGGATGGCCGGGACGATCAGACAGACACAGAGACAAGGGGAATGAAAATGAGAATATAAGAAAAAAATGTACAAAATGCATTGGACATAGAAATATACAGACACCAAGCAGTGAAGTGTGAGCGAGCGAGAAGAGAGAGAGAGAGAGAGAGAGAGAGGAGAGAGAGAGAGGAGAGAGAGAGAGAGGAGGGGGTTGCGTACTTCCGGTTAGGCAGTATCCTTTTTTGAGCTCCAAATTTTCTCAATTTTTTGGCCAATTTTCGTGTCTTTTAGACCATGACAGTGTTTAGTTTTTGCATAGCTAATACCCCTTTTTAATCTGAAAACGTGTTTAGGTTCTTTTTGGTCCACGCTTTCTGAAAATTTTGAGGTGAGTACATTTTACACTTTGTTTACATTTGTCGGCCATCGATTTTTCCATCTACCATCTCTGGAAACCATGACTTATACATGATTCATCATGCCGCAATTCAACTTTACTCTCCTGACACTTGTCTTGTATGCTTTTTCATGGAAATGTTTTTGTGCGTGATGTTTATACCCCCCATATTGATCAAGTTGTGAGCTTCAACTTCTCTGACAAGACAGTCGTCCGCATTTGTTCATCTGGTTTGTGCCTGTTCACTCAAGCTCTTGCAGACAGCTGGAAGAAGAACAACCACAGATTTCTGTCTTACAAAAACCAGCTTGTGCCCTTATATCTATGTACTCTGTTACTACTACTTTCCTACGCGCCCGAGCCGAACCCTGGACCATCGTCTTAATCTTCTGGCTGGGGGGGGGGGGGGGGGGGGGGGGTTGGGGGGGGGAGGTTATGAATGTCCCTCCTCTGGATGGTCAAAACTGCATTTTCGGCATGTTGCCCCTCTCCTTTTTCTCCATCCCCTACCCTGGGGAGGGACCCTCAGACCCTCTTTGAAAAAACACTTCTGATGTATAAATTATCCAAGGGGTGGCGTTTCTTTCGTAAGAGGAGACACCACCACCACCCTCACTTTAACCAAAAAAAAGGACAGAAGAGGCCCCCTGTACCCCCCCCCCCCCCCTCTTGATTTAAAAGTAGTTTCAAAAAGAACACTCAACCATACCCGAGCCCTCCTCCTCCCCCTCCCTCCATCCCTCAGCTTTTACCAAATTTCCGCCGTATTTGCTCTACTTGTAGTTTCAATTCATGCTGATGCCTGGGCACGTTTTCTCCCTTCTCCCACTGAGGGAGGTGGACCCCCCCCCCCAGACCTCACCCTCACCTCTCTGGAACCCCCCCCCCCCCCTCACACACACACACACCACACCGCGCGCGGCACGCAGCGCCGCACACACACACACACACACACACACACACACACACACACACTCTGTTCTCACCTGCATCTCTGTCTAGGGGGTTCTCTTGTGTTGTCGACTCTGGTCCTGGTGGAGGTCTCTGCGGGCGACAGTGCTCCCTCCTCCCACGGTTCTCTTTCCCCTGGCGAGTCCTCTCCTTTCTGGTGCCTGTCGCTCTTCGTAGCCGTCATCCTGGTTCCCCGTCTGGAATAAAAATCCATCCATGATCTCTTTTTCTCGCTCATATTCCATCGTTTAAGCAATCGTGGAAACGTACACTTTTTGTTTCAGTTGGTTCAAGTGAAGTGACATATTAATTTTATGAATAAGACCTACCTTATGCAACAAAATGTTTAGAATGGAATCTAATCCGAAACGAGAAACAGACATTCTTTTTGCATTGAATTGTCTGGCACTATCCATCCTGAAAAAAGGACAAACTGTTACAAAAAAAAAAAATCTGAATTATTTGTTGATCTTTCTGTCGAGAGCTTGTCTTCTCTTAGGGGAGTAAATGTGGATGTAGCCAATTCTTCAAGGCTTTAGGCCTATTTGTGCGAGTTGTCTCCTGCTTTCTTTTTCAGAATGATCTGGTGTCTGGGACAGAGCGGGCTATGGACATGCAAGCATGTCGAATGGCTCTTCGCCTGTACAAAGTACCGTAAGGAGATCGCCCTTACACTGACGTCACACAGTCTGATCAGCCTCTGCAGAGGGGTGCCGTAGTCAAATGGTTAGAGCGTTTGCCCGCGGAGGCGACGGCTGTGAGTTCGAACCACACATGGGGTCGGATTTTTTTCGGCTGGAAAACCCTCTCTGTGAAAGAGCAAAGATAGGCTTCGCCTTCCAACATGCCATGCCACAGACACGGTGAATCTCTGGCAGTTCACTGCCCCAATGGTCGAAAGTCTATGAGAACTTTAGACCTTTTATTGGTGCAGTGCGGTGGTTAGTGTCGGGAGTCGCAGGCTGGGAGGTCGTAGGTTCGATTCCCGTCAGAGGCGTTATCTTCCCCTCCCCCCCCCCCCCCCCCCCCCCCCCCCCCCCCCCCCCCCCCCCCCCCCTCCGGCCGGATCTAGTCTATAGTGAGCGTGTCTTTTTCTTATCGCAAACAGACTAGTCCACAGAGCCTCATTTCATTCACTCAATGGATAACTGGTACTGAAACCCAGCAACTGGCCAACCATTGAGAAGGAATAAATGACCACCGCACAGAGCTGCCAAAGCCACCGAAAATGGATTGCACTGCAACAAAATGCACAACCTCTTAAGGTATAGACCGCACGTTCAAGTTCCATATTCAATGTTATATCACTCTGAAATCTGTCATAAAATGCATACGTTTTCGGCCGTGTTGAAGCCTTCGTGCGGGGAGCTAAACTGATACCGTGCAGGCATACAGGACACTCAGACACACAATGCCAAATGTCACAACTGGATTGTGAAGCAAGTCACTTTGGATAACGGCTGAAAGCGTTCAACTATGAAAGGGCCCTTTGTGATGGACTGGGCCATGGTAACGCGGAAAGTATCAATGTTTGACAGTTTTAGGCGTTGTCTTCAACAAGCTGACCGGTCATTTTGACCAGGTGGTCTCCCACTCGTAACAGCTGTCCATGATCTTTTGTAATTGTAGGACAGCCTATAACAAGCAGGATTCCTCTCACGGGGTTCCCGGTGTCGCGTGAAATCTGGGAACGTGATATCTGGGAAGGCTTCCCAGATATCACAGATTTTTGGGGAACACATTCCCAAAATGTACTATGATATCTGGGAAGGCCCGTAATATCTGGGAACGTGGTCTTTCAGAGCTCAAAAGGGCAGAAAGAAGACGAAAAAAGAATGGATTTTCGAGATAAGGTAGGAAACAATTTATTTAGGTGCAATTGAGATCTTTGGCCTTCTTGTCACTTTTTTCCATTAATTTATTGGCATGATTTTCACAAAGTACACAGATTTCACACCAGTTTCCAGATTTCACGATTGGAAGTTCAGGAAATCTGGGAACGCGTTCCCAGATATCACGGTAAATCTGGGAACGCGTTCCCTGATATCACGGTTCCCAGATATTATATGACACCGGGACCGAAATGCCGTGTTCCACAAAGCAGCGGAGGCCAACACAGCTGGCACCTTTGTATCCAGGGTCTCCCACGTGTTGCCTGTGTGACATTTGTTTGGTATTGTTCAGGGTAGACCAATTATTGGCAAAACATAATTAAACAGCTGCTCAGTGCACGGTCGGTTAACAGTCAAGTATTTATTCCCAGTTCTCTCTCAAAGCTCTTTTTTAAGATCAAACCAAATAGGAATGTGCTAAATGCGTACATTACAGCTTGCAGCAAACAAATTTTATGACTTTATTTTGGGGACTCAGCTACCACACTGTCTGATGCTAGCAGGTCGGCCAGTCCCACTGGTCTGCAACTTGTCAAAATGTAAAAACTCGTAGCCTGCCAATCAAATTTTTTCTTTTACAAAAACAAAGGGAAAGGGGGGGGGGGGGGGTATGAGTTCTGTTCACCGTTTTTTTCTTTCTATAGGTTAGAGTTATTGTTTACAGACCCCCCCCCCCCCCCCCCCCACACACACACACAGAAAAGTGACAGGTCATATTACTGTGCTCACAATACGGATGGTGGGAAGAGAGGAATCCTTTTATGTTTGAAATAGGAAACCGTTAAGAGAGTATATGGGAGAGGAGGGTTTCCTTTCCTATCCCTTTTCCATACAAGTTGGGTGGGGTGGGTGGGTGGGTGGGTGCGTGTGTGCGTGCGTGCGTGCGTTAAAAAAATCAAGGTCCGCATTGATGCAGTAAAACTTTGAGGATGCTTTAAAATGCCATGGGAACATATACCATTACCTTTTCATTTAACTAAAATACACTTCAATATTTGACGGAAAACGTTAACGTAAATGGGGTGTTAGAGGAAATTTTACAGGTGTCTAGGTGGGTAGAGAGACAGCGACCGACAGAGAGAGAGAGGGGGGGGGGGGGGAGGGGGGAGACAGACAGACAGACAGCAGAGACAGACGAACGAATGAACGGATGGCCGGGACGATCAGACAGACACAGAGACAAGGGGAATGAAAATGAGAATATAAGAAAAAAATGTACAAAATGCATTGGACATAGAAATATACAGACACCAAGCAGTGAAGTGTGAGCGAGCGAGAGAGAGAGAGAGAGAGAGAGAGAGAGAGAGAGAGAGAGAGAGAGAGAGAGGAGGGGTTGCGTACTTCCGGTTAGGCAGTATCCTTTTTTGAGCTCCAAATTTTCTCAATTTTTTGGCCAATTTTCGTGTCTTTTAGACCATGACAGTGTTTAGTTTTTGCATAGCTAATACCCCTTTTTAATCTGAAAACGTGTTTAGGTTCTTTTTGGTCCACGCTTTCTGAAAATTTTGAGGTGAGTACATTTACACTTTGTTTACATTTGTCGGCCATCGATTTTTCCATCTACCATCTCTGGAAACCATGACTTATACATGATTCATCATGCCGCAATTCAACTTTACTCTCCTGACACTTGTCTTGTATGCTTTTTCATGGAAATGTTTTTGTGCGTGATGTTTATACCCCCCATATTGATCAAGTTGTGAGCTTCAACTTCTCTGACAAGACAGTCGTCCGCATTTGTTCATCTGGTTTGTGCCTGTTCACTCAAGCTCTTGCAGACAGCTGGAAGAAGAACAACCACAGATTTCTGTCTTACAAAAACCAGCTTGTGCCCTTCATATCTATGTACTCTGTTACTACTACTTTCCTACGCGCCCGAGCCGAACCCTGGACCATCGTCTTAATCTTCTGGCTGGGGGGGGGGGGGGGGGGGGGGGAGGGGGGGGAGGGGGGGGGGGGGGTTATGAATGTCCTCCTCTGGATGGTCAAAACTGCATTTTCGGCATGTTGCCCCTCTCCTTTTTCTCCATCCCCTACCCTGGGGAGGGACCCTCAGACCCTCTTTGAAAAAACACGTCTGATGTATAAATTATCCAAGGGGTGGCGTTTCTTTCGTAAGAGGAGACACCACCACCACCCTCAATTTAACCACAAAAAAAAGGACAGAAGAGGCCCCCTGTACCCCCCCCCACCCCCCTCTTGATTTAAAGTAGTTTCAAAAAGAACACTCAACCATACCCGAGCCCTCCTCCTCCCCCTCCCTCCATCCCTCAGCTTTTACCAAATTTCCGCCGTATTTGCTCTACTTGTAGTTTCAATTCATGCTGATGCCTGGGCACGTTTTCTCCCTTCTCCCACTGAGGGAGGTGGACCCCCCCCCCCCCCCAGACCTCACCCTCACCTCTCTGGAACCCCCCCCCCTCACACACACACACACCACACGCGCGCACACACACACACACACAACACACACACACACACACACACACACACACACACCACACACACACACCACACAACTCTGTTCTCACCTGCATCTCTGTCTAGGGGGTTCTCTTGTGTTGTCGACTCTGGTCCTGGTGGAGGTCTCTACGGGCGACAGTGCTCCCTCCTCCCAGCGGTTCTCTTTCCCCTGGCGAGTCCTCTCCTTTCTGGTGCCTGTCGCTCTTCGTAGCCGTCATCCTGGTTCCCCGTCTGGAATAAAAATCCATCCATGATCTCTTTTTCTCGCTCATATTCCATCGTTTAAGCAATCGTGGAAACGTACAATTTTTGTTTCAGTTGGTTCAAGTGAAGTGACATATTAATTTTATGAATAAGACCTACCTTATGCAACAAAATGTTTAGAATGGAATCTAATCCGAAACGAGAAACAGACATTCTTTTTGCATTGAATTGTCTGGCACTATCCATCCTGAAAAAAGGACAAACTGTTGACAAAAAAAAAAAATCTGAATTATTTGTTGATCTTTCTGTCGAGAGCTTGTCTTCTCTTAGGGGAGTAAATGTGGATGTAGCCAATTCTTCAAGGCTTTAGGCTATTTGTGCGAGTTGTCTCCTACTTTCTTTTTCAGAATGATCTGGTGTCTGGGACAGAGCGGGCTATGGACATGCAAGCATGTCGAATGGCTCTTCGCCTGTACAAAGTACCGTAAGGAGATCGCCCTTACACTGACGTCACACAGTCTGATCAGCCTCTGCAGAGGGGTGCCGTAGTCAAATGGTTAGAGCGTTTGCCCGCGGAGGCGACGGCTGTGAGTTCGAACCACACATGGGGTCGGATTTTTTTCGGCTGGAAAACCCTCTCTGTGAAAGAGCAAAGATAGGCTTCGCCTTCCAACATGCCATGCCATAGACACGGTGAATCTCTGGCAGTTCACTGCCCCAATGGTCGAAAGTCTATGAGAACTTTAGACCTTTTATTGGCGCAGTGCGGTGGTTAGTGTCGGGAGTCGCAGGCTGGGAGGTCGTAGGTTCGATTCCCGTCAGAGGCGTTATCTTCCCCCCCCCCCTCTCCCTCACTCCCGGCCCGGATCTAGTCTATAGTGAGCGTGTCTTTTTCTTATCGCAAACAGACTAGTCCACAGAGCCTCATTTCATTCACTCAATGGATAACTGGTACTGAAACCCAGCAACTGGCCAACCATTGAGAAGGAATAAATGACCACCGCACAGAGCTGCCAAAGCCACCGAAAATGGATTGCACTGCAACAAAATGCACAACCCTCTTAAGGTATAGACCGCACGTTCAAGTTCCATATTCAATGTTATATCACTCTGAAATCTGTCATAAAATGCATACGTTTTCGGCCGTGTTGAAGCCTTCGTGCTGGGGAGCTAAACTGATACCGTGCAGGCATACAGGACACTCAGACACACATGCCAAATGTCACAACTGGATTGTGAAGCAAGTCACTTTGGATAACGGCTGAAAGCGTTCAACTATGAAAGGGTCCTTTGTGATGGACTGGGCCATGGTAACGCGGAAAGTATCAATGTTTGACAGTTTTAGGCGTTGTCTTCAACAAGCTGACCGGTCATTTTGACCAGGTGTATCCCACTCATAACAGCTGTCCATGATCTTTTGTAATTGTAGGACAGCCTATACGCAAGCAGGATTCCTCTCTCTGTTACTACTACTTTCCTACGCGCCCGAGCCGAACCCTGGACCATCGTCTGAATCTTCTGGTGGGAATGACTCGCATTACCCTGTGGAACCTGCGACATCTCTGTCAGCTGGTCGGAAAGAGGTGTTGCCTGCGATACATGTGGCATGTAGGTATCATGCCCGCTGCCAAAGCATCCCAACACTGAAATAATGAAGAACTTCATCATGAGGACATCTCGTGGCACTGCGTCATTTGTGGCAGCCGCAATGGAACTGCAGCTTTTGACCTTCATGGAGTTGATTGGCCTGACAGTTCTACTTCAAACCTTCATGATGATTCCGATATCTCCTCAACCACGCCAACTGAAATCACCTTCAAGCCTAACCACATGTCTACTCCCACGAGAGCAAACCAACAGAACAAATCCAAAAATAGACCTTTACGTGTCTAAACATCAACTTTCAGTCCAGTAGAGGAAAACGAGCAGAAACAATTCATCTTATGGACAGTACCAAACCGGACATTATTATAGCCTGTGAAACTTGGTTAGATAGCTCAATCTCCGACAATGAAGTCATCCCTGATATGTACACTTTATACCGCAAAGACAGCGATAAACACGGAGGCGGTGTCCTGGTGGCTGTCAGATCCAACCTGGAGAGTTTTATCGTCCCAGAACTGTCTACAGACTGCGAGATCGTATGGGTTGGTGTTAAGCTGCTTGGCAGGAAAACTCTCTACCTGTGCGCATTTTACCGCCCCAAGACCGCAGATGTACCCAGCCTTGCGAAACTGGGCGAGTCACTAGACAGGGCGGCTAGGATCCGAATGCATACATCCTTATGGGAGGGGATTTCAACTTTCCTGGTTGGGACTGGAACACTTTGACACTCAAACCTGGTACTAATTGTGTTGAACTCCACAGAAAATTCAGAGACCTACTGCATGACCATGGTATGCAACAACTAGTGCTAGAAACCACAAGAATAGACAAAAAGAAAGGAACCCATAGCACGCTAGATCTTCTTATTACCAACTGCCGCATCTCATCCTAGGGTTGAAGTCATTCCTGGCTTGTCGGATCATGACATCCCTATTGTGAATTCTCCTTAGGCCCACCACCTATCAAGCAGTCTCCAAGACAGATCCCCATCTACGATAAGGCCAACTGGGAGGCGATGAGGAAGGACATGAAGGACCTGCACTCGGCGCTGGTGAGCGATGAAAACAACCTCACCACAGAGGATCTTTGGACCAAGTTCAAGGACACCCTCATCGCAACAGTCCAGACCAATGTCCCCCACAAAACAGCGCGTACCAGGGTCTAATAAACGTGGATCACAGCTGACATCCGTAAGATTGCCAAGCGCCATGTCAGAGTCTACAAGAGAAAGAAAAAACAAGATATTCCTCAACTAGAAGAAAAACATAAACAACTCAGAAGACAGAAGCAGCGCATGATAAGACGCTCGTACTGGGAATATGTCCATAGGTCAGTCGCAGGTGACCCTGAGTCGGCAGAAGGTTCACCCCTGAACAAGCGATTCTACACCTTCGTCAAGCACCAGCGCAGCTCCAACTCTGGCGTCGCACCCCTGAAAGTCGATGGAAAGCTTGTGACGGATCCCACCGCAAAGGCGGAGGCTCTCAACAAGCAGTTCCAGTCAGTGTTCAGTGAGGGACGCGAGTACACAGATGAAGAGTTTCGCGCTAAGTGCAAGATGTCTGACATTTCTCCCAGCTCAACCTTCTCTGATGTCTTGATTACTGAACAAGGCATTCAGAAACTCCTTTCCAAACTCAACCCTTATAAAGTCTGTGGCCTGACAACATCAGTCCTCGCATCCTGATAGACCTTGCCCCTGAAATATCCCCAATCCTTACTATGATCTATCAGTCCTCTCTTGACGCTGGTTATGTCCCTTCTGATTGGAGATATGCAAACGTTGCACCAATATTCAAGAAGGGAGAACACTATGACCAATCTAACTACCGCCCAGTCTCTCTGACCTCTATCCCCTGCAAAGTCCTGGAACACGTCATCGTCAGCGCTGTCATGTCTCACTTAGAATCCAACGAAATCTTATGTCCAGAACAACACGGCTTTCGAAGTTTCGGTCCTGTGAAACACAACTACTTAATTTTACAGAAGAACTGTTTGGAACTCTAGAAAAAGGAAATCAGGCAGATGTCATCATTATGGACTTTGCCAAAGCCTTCGATAGAGTGAACCACAGCCTCCTTATCCACAAACTGAAACATTACGGTGTCCTGGGAAAGATCAACAAATGGATAGGAGCATTCTTGAAAGACCGGCAACAATCGGTGGTAGTGGATGGCACAGCTTCCAGCCGGGTCAGTGTGCAGTCTGGGGTCCCACAAGGCTCTGTTTTAGGGCCGGCGCTTTTCTTGGCGTACATTAATGACTTGCCAGAAGAACTCTCCTCACTGACACGCCTGTTTGCTGATGACACAGCTGTCTACCGTTTGAAGGCCTCAAAAACCGACCAAAGCTTACTTCAGGAAGACCTCAAGAAGTTAGAAGCATGGAAGCACAGCTGGGACATGGCATTCCATCCTGGAAAATGTACTACTCTCCCAGTTACAAAATCATCTTCTCCTGCAAAATTCGACTACACCCTTCACAACCATATTCTAGAAACTGTCTCTACCTCCAAGTATCTAGGCGTTACCATCACAAGTGACCTAAGCTGGGACTTGCACATCAACGCCATCTGTGCTAAAGCCAACAAGACCCTCGGCTTCCTTAGAAGAAACCTGAAAATCCCAGCAGTGCGCCTCAAAGAAACAGCCTATAAGACTTTTGTCAGACCGATCTTGGAGTACGCGTGCACTGTATGGGACCCGCATACCAAGGCAACATCAATAAGATTGAAGCTGTCCAGAGACGAGCAGCACGGTTTGTGGTCAACCGGCACCACAACACATCTAGTGTCACCGCGATGATCGACAAACTGCAATGGCCGACTCTGCAGCACAGACGCAAGATAGCTAGGCTTGTCATGCTACGGAAAATAATGAACAGAGAGAGCGATCGTCGACAAAAGCTGCTCGTGCCAGCCCCTCCCAGACAAAGAAGGAAGCACTCCCGCCAGCTCAACCAGATTCTGTGTAAAACCCAATATCGACAAGCTTCCTTCTTCCCAGAACGATACGTGACTGGAACAAACCTGCCTGAAACAGCTGTGGCCGCGGACACCTTGGACACCTTTAAGTCTAGGGTGCCCCCCAGTCAGTAGTTAGTTCGATAATAGGTCCTTTCCCCCCCTCCCCACTCTTACCCCAATAGCTTTTTGTTTTGTTCTTTTTTTTGGGGCCCTGCTGTCTTAGATCAGCAAGGGACCGGCTAGCTCGGAAGGGCGAAACATGAAGTGACTAGGTACGGCTGCGTGTGAACCATTTGTTATGAGCAGGACAGGTTTTTATCCAAGGTCCGTTTCTATCAACACACGGCGTAAAAATCAATTGGATGATTGTGGCCGTATACCCTGAAGAAGAAGAAGAAAGAAAGAAGGAAGAAGAAGACGAAAAGAAGAAGAAGAGAAGAAGAAGAAGGAGAGGAGAGAGAGAGAGAGAGAGAGAGAGAAGAGAGAGAGGAGAGGAGAGAGGAGAGAGAGAGAGAGGAGGGATAGCTGCGAACGAAAAGCAAAAAGAAACTGAAGGAGATCAGTGTGGAGGGGTGTGCATGTAAACCTGCCTACTGAGCTTACGATAATGATTTAAAATTAGGAGATATAAGGTGTGTGGAAGGCAGAGAGAAAGAGAAAGAGAGAGGGAGAGAGAGAGAGATGAGAGAGAGAGAGAGAGAGAGAGAGGAGGGAGATGGGAGGAAGGGGGGGGAGAGAGAGAGAGAGAGAGAGAGAGAGAGGGGAGGATGGGAGAAGGGAGGAGGGAGAGAGAGAGAGAGAGAGAGAGAGAGAGAGAGAGAGAGGAGGAAGAGGGAGGCAGAGAGGGAGAAAAGACAGAGAGAGACGGGAAGAGACAGAGAGAGGGAGGGGGAAAGAGGGAGGGAGAGGGAGAGAGGATGGGCGGGGGTGGGAGGGAGAGGGGGG
>JAMYXO010000163.1:0-45000 GCA_033310375.1 Conus canariensis | reverse complement strand
GCGACGGATTACAAAGAGAAAGATCTTCATGTTGATAAACAGGACTCTCCGATATCAACAGGTGTGCTATATCTTAGTCTGTTCCAGGCATGACTGATGTTGCAAATCAAAAGTTTTGCCTTGCTATTAAAGTGCTAAAGGTAAGAACAAGATTTTTTAAAAAAGTGATTTATATCTTGCGTTGCAGTTGGCTCTTGAGAAAGGGGGAGAGAATGATGAATCCATCGGTGCTCAACCAATCATGACTGCAAATCCCAAACGGACTATGAACATGGACCAAATGGAATATCCATGTGTCTGTGGAAAGCGTTTCGCTACCACCCGTGGCATGAAGATCCACAGAACAAAGATGGGATGTGTGAAGACTCATCTGAATGAGCAGCAGCGCACTGCATCAGCAGATAAGACGTCGGAAGACCAAGGCCAGGATTTAAACCACAGTGCCAAGGACATCCACGCTGTTGGTTCGGATGAGGAATTTGCACAGGCCCTCGATGCCAGGCGCCTGAAACTCAACCTGCCACGAGCAAACGAAACTGAAGATTGGGAGAAACTGGATGCAAAAATCGTCCAAAGACTCGATGCACTGACAGGGAAAAGCACCCTGGAACACAAACTAGCCACATATGGGGACATTGTGTATGCCACATGTAGAGACGCCTATGGAGCAAAACTACCCAAGAGAAAACCCCCTCCAAAGAAATCCAGACGCCAAGAAAAGATGGACAAGATCAGGGTCCAAAAGAAAAACCTCAAGATGCAAATGAAGACCGCACTGCCAGCTGAAAAACAAGGCTTGGAAAAACTGTGGAAAGACCTGAAAGAAAAACACAGTGCCCTCAGCAAAGCGGAATCTGCGAGGAAGAGGAAGAGCAAAAAGAAGAAGACACAAGAGCGCTTCTTCAGAGACCCCTTCCAGTTTGCCAGAACACTGTTTGAGCAGCCAAAATCTGGGACCCTAAGTGTGGACAAAGGAGTTCTTGAGCAGCATCTGAGGAAAACATACTCTGACCCACAGAGCAAAGCACCACTCGACATTCAAGGTCTGGTGTGGCCAACCAACCCTGAGGAACAGTTCAATGGCAAGCCTCCAGCGTTGGCGGAAATCAAGAAGGTGGTCGACAAGGCCAGAGCCAAATCATCACCAGGGCCAAACGGAATACCTTACCAGCTTTACAAGAAATGTCCCAAGGTGCTGGAGTGGCTCCACAGGCTGCTGCGATCGGCTTGGAGAAACCAGAAGATCAGCGGCCAGTGGATGACGGCAGATGGTGTGTACATCCCCAAAGAGCAAAACTCAAGTGACATTAGCCAGTTCAGGCCAATATCACTACTGAACGTCGAAGGGAAAATCTTCTTCTCTGTCATGGCAGCAAGGCTGACCAAGTACCTGATGGAAAACAAGTACTTGGATGTGTCAGTCCAGAAAGGTGGCATCCCAGGCGTGGCTGGCTGTGTAGAACACGCCACAATGATCTGGGACGCAATCCAAAAAGCAAAAACAGAAAAGAGAGACCTGGACGTAGTGTGGCTTGATCTGGCAAACGCATATGGATCTGTGCCCATGAGATGATACAGTTGGCTCTTGAGATGTACCATGTGCCAAAGAACATCCGCGACATGCTCAAGAAGTACTTCAATGGCTTCTCAATGCGGTTCTCTACCAAGGAGTACACAACAGACTGGATCAACTTGGAAGTGGGTATTGCAATGGGCTGTGCAATTTCCCCAATACTGTTCGTGCTGGCAATGGAACTCATCTTGAAAGCAGCAACAAACAACGCGAGACAAACAGACCTTGGCGATGGATACAAGATGCCTCCTCTCAAGGCCTTCATGGATGACACTACAGTGATTTCATCCAGAGAAGACGAGACACGTCATGTGCTGGAGAGGCTGGACGACATAGTTGCCTCATCCAGAATGAAGTTCAAGCCAAAGAAATCACGGAGTCTCTCACTGAGGAAAGGAAAAGTGGCCGGATCTGTGGTCTTCAGTGTTGCCAACCAGGCCATTCCAACAGTCACAGAAGAACCAGTCAAGAGCCTTGGAAGATGGTATGATGATACGCTGAAAGACACACAAAGAGCAAAAGAAACCAAGCAGATGGCGGAGGAAGGCTTGGAGACCATTGACCAGTGTGGGCTCCCTGGCAAATACAAGGTCTGGTGTCTGCAGTTCATGCTGATACCAAAGCTGCTATGGCCTCTGATGATATACGACATCTCCCACCAGCATAGTGGAGGCAATGGAAGCCAAAATCAACAAGTTCACAAGGAAATGGCTTGGTGTCCCACCCTGTCTGACTGACATAGCGCTGTACTGTCGCCAAGCAAAGCTGAAACTACCCTGAAATCCATCCGGGGAGGAATACAAAGCAGGGAAGATCAGACTTCAAAGCATGCTGGAGGACTCAGGAGACAAGGTGGTAGAAGCAATTAAGCCCCAGCTGAAGACAGGCAGAAAATGGAAAGTTCAAGAGGCGATGGATTCTGCAAAAGAAAGTCTCAAGATCAGAGAAATAACAGGACACACACAGACCAACAGACAGGGACTGGGGGTGACCAAAACTGAATGGTGGTCAAAGGCCAAAGGAAAAGCCAAAAGAGACATGATGATTCAGGAGATGAGAAAAGAAGAAGACCAAAAAAGACTCCAAAAAGCAGTCCAGCAGAGCCAGCAAGGGCAATGGACAACGTGGGAGAATGCACTCCAAAGAAGTCTCACTTGGAATGACATTTGGCACATAGCCCCTCTCAGGATCAGCTTCATTCTCAGATCTGCATATGACCTTCTGCCCTCAAATGCAAAACCTGGTGAAGTGGGGGAAAACAGACGATCCTGCATGCCCCCTCTGCCATGAAAAACAAACAGTGGAGCATGTCCTAAGCTCATGTAAAGTAGCCCTGGCTCAAGGAAGGTACACATGGAGGCACAACCAAGTGCTCAAAGAAATTGTACAAGTAGTCTGGGCTAGTACCAACACCACAAAGGGAAAATCAGGACTCCAAAAGCACCCGCAACATTCTTCACGGCAGGAGGCAGCAAATCATGGCCAAGAACAACAGTGCCACTCGAAACATGCAGGCAGAGTCTGCTGGACGGGGCAGATGACTGGGAGTGCACTGCAGACCTCCCAGAATGGAAGAGTCACCCAGAGATCATCAGCAAGAGTGGCATGAGACCAGACATAGTAGTCCACTCTAAGTCAACCAAGCAGCTGATCATGATCGAGCTCACGGTGCCATATGAGAACAGAATGGAGGCAGCTCAAATCTACAAGACTGAAAAGTATGCTGATCTGGCAAACAGCCTGAGGAGAGAAGGCTATCAGGTCAAAGTCCTCACTGCAGAAATTGGAGCTAGGGGGTTTGTAGGAACGTCTGCATACAGCCTCATGAAACAGCTCTCAGTTGCAGGGAAGGAAAAAACCAGAGCCTGAAAGCAATGGCAGAAGCGGCAGAGAGGTGTTCAAGCTGGATCTGGTCAAGGAGGAACAAAAGTGAACTTCATAAGGCTTAATTTCCCTACAAATATCAGGTGTCCCTGTGGCTCAGTGGTTAAAGCGCGAGTCATTAAGTGGAAAATGAGCATGTCCAGAGGGTCATGGGTTCGAATCCCAGCCATGGCTCGTCCCAAGATGGGAAAAAAAAGGGGCAGCAGAGGGACATCCGGAGTCATGAACCCGGGGGTGGCCCAACCCCCCTAGAGTGTCAGGAGATAAGGGCCGAAACACTTGCTTGAAGGGGGCTTCTCTTCTGAGGACTCTTGCTGCCACGCTCTCCACGAGTTTCTTTCTACTACTGCATCTTTAATGAGAAAATCTATAAGGGTGACCTTTCCGCCCCTTTGTCTCACACCCCCCATCTCACCCCCATCTCTTCCTACGTCCACAATGGCTGTGTGGTGGACATCATCCACGCAGGTTCCAGAGCTTCAGATGGAAAACATCCGTCACCCAGACCATGGAGATGTGTGTTGGTTTTGCATGGTGTTCACCAACCCCTGGTCAATCTCTAGCTACATTTCTTCCACACCCACACCTTCATCCTCATCTCCACCCTGTCCCTCCCTTCCTCCTTGTTGGCACAAGATGTTATCAAAAAAAATGAATAAAGCAGATTTTGTTGTGATGTTGTTTGGCAGTCTATCTTAAGCTACTGGTTGAAGAACTCCAGATGTGTGTCACGGAAGTCAGGTTTTGTGGATAGATGGCGAGGGGTGTGGAGAGTCTTTAAAACCATAGACAAATTAAAAGGGAATAGACGATGGTTGGAATATTTGTGACCCTGGGACAAACATACTACTTTCAGGTACTGTGATGTCTTTGTGCTAATGAACAGTTTTGTATGCAAAGGACACGGTAAGCTAGAGTAATGATAATTTTGGTTGTTTAGGTCAAAGCTTGAGCATTGTCCTTTCTGTTAACTGATGTGTATATTGTATTGCAATTAAAGTTGTGAACTCATTATGTTTGTTTTCATTTTTTTTTTTGAAAAAATGACACATTGACTGTTTTTATCATAATGACTTGTAAATGCCATTATACATGTGCACCAGTTAAACTGAATATCATCAGTACACAGTCACTTGTATAGTGCACAGCACCCAACATCCACGATGTACACCTGTTCAAATTGTATCGGCGGATGGGGAGGGGGCGAGGGGGGGTGGGGGTAAACAAAGGTAATAATGATGCTGTTTCACTGGATGTTTGGCTCATATCAGTGAAAAACAAGCGACAAATAAAACCATATTACCAGGACCGACTCCATTGCAACAATTTCAATAGGACCTAGTCTGCAGACAGAAGAGTAGTCTGAAGTTCAAGGCATATTGGATATGGAAACAGAAGGGCAAGTGAAAGTTTTTCCTCTGAGGATGGAAGGCAAGTGGGGGGAGGTGGGTGAAAAGCTGGGGTAGTTGTTGGGGTGCGTGTGGGGAATAGACGTGAGAAGGAAAATGGGAGGTGGTGGTAACCTGAAAATTTAACAGATTTTGACCAAAAATTGAATCTGTAAGTGAAAAACAATTCGGAACCCTCGATTACTGCAGACAAGTCTAACTATTGCTGAGAGGCTGTGTGAAATAGAATGAAATATTAAATGCATTCAGGAGAACACAAACCTTGCGAACGTTAAATGAACTCTAAACCACCTTTGGTCTGGATCTGTGTCATGGATCCACGTAATTGTTAACGAGTTCTTCACTGGACTACTTAAAAAAAATCTGTTCAAATCAAAATTACATCACAAAAACAAAGTACACTGTGAAAAGTGATACTATTCACAATGTTAGAAACAAATACGTGGCAAACAAGCCCAAACACGAATTTTGAAGAGAACCATAGAAAAGGAAGCCAAGAAAAGCAACAACAACAACAACAACAAGCACACACATGCCTAAGTCCAGTTAATAAAGACATGCATACGAATGTAGAGACAGACAGACAGACAGACAGGCGTACAAGCTGACAGAATGTCGACAAATAGATGGAAAGGCACATGCATGAAGATATTGCTCCCGGTCAGTTCCATGACATCAAGGTATAAGGAAATGAAGGTGGGGTTAAAACAAAGATATTGTTCCCGGTCAGTTCCATGACATCAAGGTATAAGGAAATGAAGGGGGGGTTAAAACAAAGATATTGTTTCCCGGTCAGTTCCATGACATCAAGGTATAAGGAAATGAAGGTGGGGTAAAACCATAAAGAGGGGAGTAAATGGGTTATAAATGTCTACTTTAGGCCTGAAACCTAAAGTCTACATGTAAACCACGAAGTTACATTACCCGTCATACTACTATTTTCTTATTGTTAAAATGAAGTTTTTAGTACATATGAATTCGTTGCTTTTTTGTCTTTCGCTTTAAATCAACTGAAAAAGTCTTATAAGGTGTCCACTTGGCGACAAAATCAAGACGTAACCATATTTTTGCGCGCAGCATACTCTTGTCACTGGGCCACGTTTAATCTTTCTGCTGAGTATGAATTACCACCACTAGCCAAAATGTCAGGCTGTAAGCCTGTTTTATCTCTGCTCCCAAACTTGCAGCTGCAGCAGCGTATCTATGATTTTTTTTTCCCTACCAACTTTTATTCTTTGCGAGCCACAAGATTGTCTTCTTATCGGAACTGATTAGGCAAATCAAAACAACTTTCGAAAATGACTATTTTTTTTTTCTTTTACAAAATTAGTGACTGCATTTTTTCAGGTAAGGCGAAGACTTTGACAAGGTGACGTGGCCCTTTGAGGTTGGCTAAACTATAAGTAGAATGAAATGAACCGGGTTGGTACCATCACAAAATGAGTATTGTTCATGATAATTCTCTGGCCTTCGCACCACAATCCCGGATGAACTCAACTCCCACTAGATCTATAATTTTGTTTGTTTGCTTGTGTTTTTTTGTTGTTGTTTGCTAATTTGCTCTCTCTCTTCTCTCTCTCTCACCTCTCTCTCTCTCTCTCCTCTCTCTCTCTTCTCTCTCTCTCTCTCTCTGAGTGTGTGTGTGTGTGTGTGTGTGTGTGTGTGTGTGTGTATGTGCCCGCGGCGCGCGCGCGTGTGTGTGTGTGTATACTGGCTATTTAGTTTTTCAAAGATATGATGAATTTTAATATTATAATGCCATCTCAGCCGGAAGAAGATCCATTGTTCATTGATATAAGCGTTAATCCTGTTTCATCTTAAGTCCGAACATTTGTCGCAATCACCGTCATCATTATTTCAATCATTATTATTATCATCATCATTATTATCATCATTATTATTAACATCATTATTATTATTCATCATCATTATTATCATCATCATTATTATCATCATTATTATTATCATCATTATTATTATCATCATCATTATTATCATCATCATTATTATCATCATTATTATTATCATCATTATTATTATTGTTGCTGTCATCAACGTTTATTCTTTACTCACAGAAAATTGTTGTACTTTGCAACAGGTGAAGTGCACAGTTAATAATTGTCGGTCGCAAGGAAGTTGTTACAATTTGCTGATCGCGTGTGTCAAGTGCGTGAAACCTCTCACAAAAGGCATTTAAAACGCTTAGAGGCAAAAGGGACGTTGTACGTAGTATACAAATAGGTAATAGACCCATTAACCAGTGTGCCTACCCATCGCACACGGTCGAACTGTGTCGAGGAGGACGAAGTGGTCAGGTGACAGATGGCACCTAAGGTAGTAGCGAGTGTGAACCTCCCGACAGTGAAAGGGGGGAGGGACGTAACAACTAGGACCTCGGAGCGTCAAGTGGGCGCTACATTACTCAGTCAGCTGAGGTTGCTTTGTAAACAGTCAGTGAAGAGCAGGAGTCTTGGACTCGTTCGGATGGTATTGCGTGGGTCACTGGGTTGGTTCTATTGTCAGGCTGGTTGAACGCGCGTGGATGTTGTTATCGTAGCCCTCTTTAAGATAATTACTGTGTTAAAGTGGCGTCCGAAGTCGGCGGGAATTTTCGATGTCCATCTGGTGCCAAGTGTTTGTTTGCTAATCAATTAGGTAGGGATGTGTGTAAATGCTGATGTGTGGAAGAACGTAGCGAATGGGGAATTATGGGTACTTGTGAACAAGGGGTTTGAGAAGCAGCATGGACAAAGGCATGGCCCGAAGGGGAATCCTTTGTTTCCATCCCTATATAAACTGAGGGAGAACAACGTGAAAAAAAAGACACAGACCACGAGAGAGAGAGAGAAGAACAGAGGAGAGAGAGAAGAGAAGGTGGGCAGGACACAGGGTCGAGAGAAACGTGGTCTGGGAGATAGAAGAGACAGCAAAGTCTTAGGGAAAGACAAGCTGGAAGAGAAGAAAACTAAGTTTGAAGCCCAAAGGTGGGTGAAGACAGACAAAACTGAATTTGAACCCAGAGGTGGGTTGAAGGAGACGAAGAAGAAGAGTTCTACGTCGAGATCCAAGACGACCACGAAGACCCAGTCCTGAAACCTGGAGCCATTCAACCAAGGGCCCACCATCAAGCAGTGCTGAAGAAGCGGTGAAGAGACTTTCAAGAACTGTGGTGTGGTGTGAAAGCGTGGTTGTGTGTGTGAAAACCTGGCCAGGTAAGAAGTCATTTTTATTATAACCCGGGATTAGGAAGTATTGATCTTTTATGTGTTGATTTGTTCATTTTGTGTTAATTGGATTTTTCATGTTTGATTTAAGTAGCATAGAAATTGTATTTCTTGTGCTCAGTCGTGTTAGGAGAGAAACGAATGCGTGACATCCCATTCCCAGAGAGAGGTGAATGTTTGGTGGGCGCATGAGTGTGCATATGCGTGTACAAGTGCAAAGATAACCTTGGTGTGTTAAGCCTGACCAATAATACATCAACTTAGTGCATTAAGCAATACCATCACGATTTCCCCCGTCCTGGACAGCGTGATATCACAGAGAAAGAGAGAGGAGAGAGGGGGGGGGGGGGGAGAAGTTTAATTTCTCAGTTCAGATTCTTTTAAAATCCGACTTTATCATCAATAAAAAAATGATCAATGTCAGGACACGACTTTTTTTCTTCTAATTTTTATACGACCTTGGTCCCTCATCCAAGCCCACTCCCAATCCCTCGGTAAGACTTATAAAGCGTGTTCTCGATTATTCTGTCAATGTGTTGGCAATTTATAGTTCTGTCCTTCCTCATTTCAGGTTCGCTGGTCTTTGTCCTCAGTAGTTGGTCTTCCCCTTTTTTCAATGGGGACTTGCTGATTCATGTGCTTATTGGTTGTCTGGCTAAGTGGCTGGCTAGTTTATTTTTGATGTGGATCGGATGGTTTGTTGGTTGTTGTTGTTGTTGTTGTTGTTGTTGTTGTTGTTGCTGCTGGCTGTGTTGTTGTTGTTTTAAGTTAGCCGACTTGGTGCATTCAACTTTTTTCGAAGGGCAGCAATTCTTGACCGCTCGGTTTATACCTTGACGAGTCCTTTCCCTTTATCAGTGATTGCAGGCTGAAGCCCACTAAATTATGAAGAGAGAGAGAGAGAGAGAGAGAGAGAGAGAGAGAGAATGATAATGATAATAATAATTTATTCAAAAAGGCCATGGCCCCATCTGAAGGGGGTCAAACATATGAACTGTGAATAAGAATGTAAAAATCAAAATCAAAATGATCAGCAGAAAAACGCTATATCTATGTAAAAACGTACAAACATAGCCACTTTGCTCGCACTTACTGAGAAAAAACTCCAAATGCGTTTGAAATGAGTTATACAGATATATTGCAAAGTTTCTTCTTAAATTTTCATTTTTTGTTGATAGTAGCAATACTAAACGAAAGTTAGATGGTCTACTATAAACATTTTGATGAAATAACCTATTTCTTAAGTCATTCCAACGCTGGACAGCTAAACACGAAATGACTCTCATCCTCTATTGCTGAACTACATAGATGACACGTGCCAGTTCCATTTCCACCATACTTGTATCTTTGAGAGCGCACGGCGATATCAGATACTCCAAACCTAAACTTGTTTAACGCAGTTCTTACAAAACACACAGGACAATGAAACGTAGGGTTCAATCAAAGATTGACTTAAACAATCTATGCATGAAAATTTGTCATTCGTCTGAATATGAGAGTCCCATTCCTGCCACTACAATCAATGAAGCGTTGCTTGAAGCAAGCCAAAAAAATTTTTGCACATCCAACACCCTGGTTCATCCATGCATAATAATGATAATCAAAAAAAAACATAATTACATTAACATTTAAGTACCTACTTGCCCATGTTTTTCTTACCTCTTTGATCAAGTATAAGATAAGAGAGAGAGCGAGAGGGGGGACGAGGGAGGGAGGGAGGGAAAGGGGGATAGAGAATAGGGGAGGAGTACAGAGAGAGAGAGGGACATTTTGGCATGCATAACTCTATTTCATGGAGAGTAAAGTGTGGGTATTCACAAACCCTTTCGGTATATTTTAAAATCTCTCAATCTCTCTCTCTCCCCTCTCTCTCTTTTCTCTCCCTTTTCTCTCTCTGTCTGTCTGTCTTACTCTTGCCCTTTCTCTATCTCCCCCGTCTCCCTCATCTCTCTCTCTTTTCTCTCTCTCTCTCTCTCTCTCTCTCACGCATATATATATATGTGTGTGTGTGTGTGTGTGTGGGGTGTGTGTGTGTGTGTGTGTGTGTCCCCGTGCGTACATAGGTATGAGCGTGCGTGCATGTGCGTGTGTGTGTCCCTCGTTTTCCTCAATCTAACAAAATACGTAAGCGTGTGTGTGTGTGTGTGTGTGTGTGTGTGTGTGTGTGTGTGTGTGTGTGTGTGTGGTGGGGGTGTGTGTGTGGTGTGTGTGTGTGTGTGTGTGTGTGTGTATGCGTGCGCATGCGCTACGCCTTCCTCAGTCTAACACTCTGTGTGGCGTGTGTGTGGGTGGTGTGTGTGTGTGTTGGTGTGTGTGTGTGGTGTGCGTGGTTTGTGTGTCCACTTTCTCCGTCCAACAACCAAAAAAACCCAAAAAAAGAAGACAATCATAAAAAAAAGGAAACAAAAACCAAAAGAAAGGAGGCAGAAACAAAACACAAAGGGAATCTGAAGTGAAGCACATGGACGGACACCTTAATAAATACAAGGGGGAGGAGGGGGAGGAGGGAGGAATAGCCTATTTAAAAGACAAAAAAAAAATCTTTTTTGATCTCTCAGCCCTTACAGATAATGTTACTGCAATTCTCTCCAAGATGAAGAGGGTTTCAAACAGAAAGACTGGGGGTTTTTTACACTATGTTTTTTCTTTTTTAGACTGGTTAACTTCCACAGCCCAAGAGTTGTGATTCCATTCGCCTTATTCGTCTGTTTGTTTGTCTTTTTAGTAAGTTTACTTACACCTTCTGTTGAGAAGATGGAATACGTCCGAAGGGGGGTCATTCGAGTTTGCCATGGATCCGTTTTTCGGATTCGAAAACAAATTACGGTTTTAGGATCCAATTCTGGAAGATCATTACTTTTTTTTTAACAGAAACGATGTGAATTTACTGTTTACGAACTGATAAGCATCTGTGAGATGATATTTTTTGTATGAAATAGGCCTACTAAAACTTTCTGAAAAAGTGATCTTTAACATTTTTATTTTGGTTATCTTATTAAAAAACAAACAAAAATACAAAAAAACAAAAAAAAAAAAAAACAAGAAACAAAAAAAAAAAAGCGAAAAACAAAAAAAAACAAAAGTGCATGGGAAGTAAATCTTTCTGCCAGTGCTTACTGTCACTTCCCCTGACAGCGATCAAATCGGGATCCGGATCCGTTCGCCTTGACGTAGATCTGTGCTGTCCAGAAAAGTCCCTTGTAGTTGAAATAATCACATTGACATCTGATGTGTCGGCCTACGGATTTTGCCAAAGATTGCTGACTTTTTTGCCATTGGTTCGTGGAGCCAGTGATTCACTTTACTCTGTTGTGCTTTGAAACTATGATATGCATGTAATTGTTTCACGAACATTACAAACCAAATCATCCAAGTATCCATTGCGACTGGTCAAGCGTCTGGCTGATGGTACCATGCACTGTGTAGTAACCAAGAATATTTTTGCGTAAATTCTGTTAGACAGATAAACAAACAAACAAAGAAAAGAAACAAACGAACATGAATAAAAATAAAAATCTTTGTAGAAAGAATTGTGATAATTAATAATTATAATAATAACAATAATGATGACAACAACAATAATAATAATAATAATTAATAATAATAATGATTTATAATAATGATCATAATAATAATAAAAAACAAAGATAAAAGATAATAATGATGATGATGATAAGCAGAAGTAGCGTCGAAATTGCATTAGTATTTCGTCTCAGGTCAAAAAATGCAATGGGGACTTGTTCTTTCTGTTTCCCTTTCCCTTTTTGCAGCCTTCCCGGGTGCTTTTGGTTTTCGGGTCTTCGGTTTCGGGCCCCGACCCCTGGGGCACTCCCAGGGGGAACGTCGGGGGCCAAAAGAAGGAGAAAGGAATAGGGGGGGGGAGGGGGGGAAAAGGGGGGGGGGTCGTGGTGAGGGGGGAGGGGGGTTTCTCCCCGGGGTTTATATGTTTGATTTCCGCCTTGTGCTATTTCAGTTATTTATCCCAAAAATGGGGGGGTGGGGGGAAAAAGGGGGGGGGTGGAGATGGCGTGGGGGGGGGGGGGGCTCACTGATTGAAAGTCTGGGTAGTTGTCTCAGGATTGGCCCCCCCTGAAAAACTGTAGTTGTTGGGGTTTGCTGCAGCGTTTCAGTGTCTTCTCTACTGGGGTTGGGCCCTCAACGACCCGGGCTTTGTTTTCTGCTGTTAGGGGGGTAGACTGCCGATGCTGGGGGTGAACAGGAAGGGGGTTTGGGGTGTGGCCCCGTGGGCCCGGCTTTTTTGAATGCTCTCTAGGTGGTTGACTGCCCCCTGCTGGGGGGTGCAAAAGGACAGGCTGGGGGGGTGGCTGTGACCTGACTTTGATAACTGCTGTATTGGTGGTAGAATGCCCATGTGGGGCTTTCAAAGGCAGGCTGGGGGTTTTGGCTTGGGACCTGGGGTTTGATGACTGCTGTCTAGGTGGTTTGACTGCGATGCTGGGGTTGGGGTGCAAAGGAAGGCTGGGGTGTTTGGGTGTGACCCGGGGTTTGATGATGCTGTCTAGGTTGGGAGCTGCCCATGCTGGGGGCCCGGGAACCCGGACAGGGGTGGGGTGTGGCCCGTGAAACCCGACTTTGATGAAAGCTGTCTAGGGGGGTAGACTGCCGAGTTGGGGGTGCCCAACCGGAAGGCGGGGGGTGGGTGTGTAAGAGCGAGCGGACAATTTAGTTTTTGGGGGGAGAGTAGGGTGAAAACCCTTTAATGCAGGTTGTTGTGTAGCCCCGAGACAGCAGTGGGCTTTTTGGAGGCAGGGGAAAAAATGTGGGCGGTAAGGTTTAAAGGGAAGGTAGGTAAGGAAGGAAAGGGAAAGGGAAAGGGAAGGTTTAAGGGAAGGTTTTAAAGTTGCCCTTTTAAACCCAGCCGCCGCAAAGGGGGCCCTATCTGGGTGTCCCCGGGTTGGGGGTCAAAATCACAAATCATGAAAAACCCAAACAAAACCCAAAAAAGCAAAATCATTTTTAACCCTTTAAAAAACACCTTAAAAAAAAACCCCCGGAATTTTTTTTATTTAAACTTTCTTTTGTACATTTTTTTTAGATGAGATGAGAAGGGCTGATCTCTTTTGAAATTCAAAGATCACATCAGGTGGGACATTTTCTGAAAAAAGGTTTTCCCCTGGAGAGATTTTAAAGTCACCCCCGGGCTAACTTTATACAAGTCCCCGCATTATTAAAAGAATGTTTCAGAACCCGGGGGGGGTATTTTACGAATACGGACCCTTTAAAAAACTTTTAACAACAATATAACATTGGGTTGAATAACAAAGTGCTGTTTCGAAAAGCCCATTATCCACCCAAAATTTTTTTTTTCCCCAAGAAAAGAAACCCCTTTTTTATTGATTTACATTTTTTTAAAACCCCCGTCTTACCGAACTCTCTCCCGGGTCCCCCCCATGCTTTTCCCCTTTCCCTTCCCCCTTTTTCCTTTTCGGAGCCTTGTTCCCTCTGTTGTCTGTCTGTCTCTCTCTCTCTCTCCCCCCTCTCTCTCTCTCCTCTCTCTCCTCCCCCCCCCCTCTCTCTCCCCCTCTCTTGCACCGGGCAATGTCTGTTTCTCGTCTGTCTCTGAATGTGGCTATCTGTTTTGTCTGGTTTCCGTTTTGTCTGTCTCTGGGCTGTCTGGCTGTCTCACTGGGGTGTGTGGCCTTTGGGTGTGTGTGTGTGTGTGGGGTGTGTGTGTGTGTGTGTTGGGGTGCGTGAAAGCCGCGCACGGTGCTTTTCGGTTTTGTGTGTGGTGTGTGTGTATGTGCGTTTTGTTTTTCTAGCTTGTAAAGGTAGAAATTTTTTAACAACACCCTTTTATGCCCCATTAGTTCCGTTTATTCCTCCACAAACCCATCTTCTTTTCAAGTTTTCAAATCCCCCCGAACAAGGAAAAAAAAAAAAAAAAAAAAAAAAAATCAGACACCCCGGAGTCCACCACGTTCCCACAGCTGGAAAAAACGAAAGGGCCCCCAAAAAGTAGCCCCCAGCACTGGCCCCTTTTGTTTCTTTTTCAAATTTGGGTGAGCCCGTTCCCGTTGTCACCAAAAGAACCAGTCGGAAAAAATAGGGGGGGGTTTATGTCTCTTGCTCCGGGGGTTTGCTGTATGTGCGTGTTGATTCTCTTGGCCGCTGGGGTTACCTGCTCAGGGTGGCCCCGTTACGTTCGCCCGTCATCTGTTTTCGTGGTTCAGGTAAAGGTGAAAGGGCCTTTTCCTGTGTTTTGGACCTGTTTTCCATCCACCCCCACCCCCCCCCCCCCTCTCCCCATTCCCCCCCCTGTCCCCCTCTCCCCTCTTTTTTTCCGTTCGGCCCGCTCCTATTAATTTTGTCTTTTGGGGTTTGGGGGACAGTGGCAAAAAACACTCCCTTTGGCGGTAAGATTAAGATTAAGATTCAAATTATAGTCCCGTCCAAAAGCAAAAGGGTTTTTCAGGACTGACCACGTTTCAAAAAATACCAAGTATATATGTTAAAAAAAAGGGTTTTTAAAAAAAAAAGCTTTCCCCAAACCCCTTTTTTAAAAAAATTAAAAAAAACCAAATCCTTGGATTAAAAAACCAACACGTTGAAAAACACTAACTGTAATCTGCAAAAAATTTAAAAACTGGGTTAATTTTGAAAAATCTAAAAAAAAACACCCCCAAAATTTAACAAGAAAAGAAATTTTAAAATTAAATTTTTTTAGGAAGGGTTAAAAAAAATTGTCAGGTGAAAATGGGGACGTGTTTGCACTTGGGGGGAGAAAAAGGGTGTTACGTTTTTGTTGTGTCGGGGGTATGGTTTTTGAGGCAAAGGGGGGGGGGGGGGGGTTTTTTTCTGTTTCAGCTGTATCAGTGACGGGAAGTGACTGCAAAGCATGGGCAGAAAAAACCCCCGTTCTTTTGTCCATTCTTGGATCTGTAAGTTTTAACTGGGAAAATGTATACATTTTTTGGAGTGGGCTTTTTTATCAACTTGTTTTTGTATGTACTGCTGTTTTTTTTATTTATTTTTTTTTCCCCTGTTTCTTTTCCCGGGTATTTTTTTCTTATTATTTTTTTAAACACTTAGTCCCCTAATCTTCAATGCTATTACCACTAAAGGTCGTACTATCCCCTACCCGGGCACCTGCATGTGCTGGTGTTCGAGGGGGGAAAGGCACAGACCCTGGGCTGTGCACCCCACCACAACACCCCACACACCACACACAACATGTTCCAGTTTCAGCATATACGCGAAACACACACACAAAACCCCACACGCCACACACAAAACCCCACACACACCACACACACACCACAAAACACACCAAAGCATGCCTGCATGCTTTCGCAAGTGTAAACATTTTCGGGGCCCCTCACGCCCAAAAATTTAAGTGTTTCATGTAACCTACAAAAGTGCCCTACCCCAAATCAAAGCTCGTGTCGGGGACGCGGGTTTTTGCACAACCCCCCCCCGCACCCCACCTTCCCGCCCTACACAATAAGACATGGACACAGATTTCACACGTTATCACCGTCAAACCCGTCATACATACCCACACACTGAATGCTTTGATTCCGGGGTCCAGGATCTCTAGTTGTATTGGAAAAAGTGCAGGAAGAAAGTTGGGGTTTCCCGTGGGGGTTTTGGTTTAAAGCCCAAAGGTTTTTTGTATTCGGAAAAAAAGGGGGGGGGGGATTTGGTTTTAAAACCTTTTTGAAATGTGCCCTTTTTTTCCCGGGGGGAAACCCGATAAAATTGGAGTCTTTTTGCAAATTTTTTTGTTTTTTTTGTTGTAGGGTTTTTTTTTCAAACGGGTTGGGCCCAAAATTGTTTGGTAATTTGTCAGTAAAAATATTTACAGATATTTAAAAAAAAGGTTTTTTCTTTTTTCTGAAAAAAAACCCTTTCCGACAGATACGCCAAAAAAAAATGTCCGACACAAAAATCCAAAAAAAGACCCTTTTTTTTTACGGGGCGGGGGGGAAATATCCGGGTTAGGAAGTTTTTGGGAAGGGTCCAAAAGGTTCAGGGGCAAATATCTGAAAAAAAAGTTTTTCGGGCTGGGGAAAAAAACGGACAGATGACAAGGTCTCGGTTTAAAGGGGGCAAAATTCCTATGCCGGGGTGTGTGTTTCAATATTCATTTTGTTGATTACTTCCCTGTCTGATGGGAAAGCTTTTACCGTTTATACCAAACATGTGTCCCAAATTTATCAGGGAAAAAATTGGGAAAAAGCCACTCATGTTCCAAAAATACTGTTTTGACATGGTCGAGCTTTATATGGAAATTTTCAATTGAAGGGAAAAAGGCAAAATTTTTCTCTGATTTTAAATTTGTAGGGGTTTAAGGGAAAAAAATGCATTACGGGTTTGGGGGAAAATTTACTTTTCATCTTACCGTCTATTTCAGTTTGTACCACGTAACGGAAAAACAAATTTTACTTGTGAAAATTACGGTATGAACATATCAGCCCAATTGGGTGGGACAGTAGTAGAAAGGGGGGACATAGGTTCTTGGGGACATCCAAAATTTTTCAGTTACCTTGGGGTGGAGTACGTAGGGGAAAGGGGTTTTTTTCCGTTTTCAGAACCCGGACTTTTTTTCCCCGTGAAAAACCCAAAAAATGCCGTGCCTACTTTTTAATTTAACTGAGTTGGGGAAAAAAAGGGGTTGGGGGGGGGGGGGGAAGGGGGGGGGGGGGGGGGGGGGGGGGGGGGGGTGGGGGGGGTGAAGGGGACTTTTATGTGCCATTCTTGGAAATTTTTGACGGCAAAGGCCCTTTGAAAGGGAACCCAAAACCCAAAAAAAAAAGCAAGCAAGCAAAACCCAAAAAAACCCAAAAAATTTTCCCTTCCCTTTAAAAAGTTTGTGAAACCCGGGAAAAAGGAAAAAAAATTGGAAGGGTGACGCAGTGAACAAAAAAAATTTTTAGGGGTTGTGTCGTCTGGAAATAAGAAGCCCCCTTTTCTTCTGGGGTCAAAATTTATCAGCCAACAAGAAAAGGACTCCCCTTTTACCGACCAATCCCGAAACGGGGGGGGGATTAAGGGGGGTTTTTCGGAATTTTCGGGGATGAACCTTTTAACCCCCCTCCGGGGGCCAAAAAGAAAATCACAAAAACGTTTTTTACTTTGCCGTTAAAAAAAAGGTTTATAATTTGCCCAAATCTTTCAGATCAGTTGAAACCCCAATGGTCGCTCGTTTTCCCCCGGCAAAAGCTATGTTTTTGGGGGGGAAATTTTTTCACATATTTTTTTGTGTTTTTTTTTTTAACCCTTCAAATTTTTCTGTTTTTTTTGTTTTTTGTTCATTTTCAGTTCGCTGCCCCTCCTGCTTTGATTTTTCTTTTCATAATTTTGCTTACCACCGCTAAAAATTTTGGGCAAAAAAATCCCCAACCGGGGAAAAAAAATATCTCTCTAACAAGCCCCGCCGGGTACTGAAAACAACATTTTTTATTTGGAAACTATGGCCCTTTTTACCCCCAAACCGGGGAAAGACCCCACACACCCCAGGGCTTTTTGGGCCTTAGACCGGAAAAATGAAAGTCGGCAACCCTGGTCAAAAAAAGAACCAGGGCCGTGGGTTTTTACACACAAAAAACCACACACCACACAAAAACCACACCACCCCACACATCACAAACACAACACACAATCCAGTGAAGCTTGGGCCCCCCACGTTGGGTTTTCCCCCTTTTAATTCGGCCCCCTGTCTGAGACGTTTCTGCCGTGCCCCTTTTAAAAGGTTTTTCCCCACCTTGGGGAAGCCTGCTACAGGGGCCTTACTGCAAACAGAGGGAGTGGCCCGCCCGTTTCAGAAGATTCATGTCATTTTTTTAAAGGGTTCTCCTCAACGTGAAACGCTCGGAGGAAATAGATTTTTGTTTTTTCTGCAGAACCTTGTCGGTTTTTTAAAAAACAACCCGCTCGGGTTTAAATTTTACCCAAATCTTCTAGCTTTGAAGTTGCAAAATATCTTTGCGTATGTCTAGAATGAGGCGAAAATTGTCAACGTTAAATCAACTAGTTATCAAATCCAAATAATATAATTCACGCTGGAAGTAGGGCAAACACACAAAAATGTTGCTTATGTTATTTTGGTAAGTTTATATTGACATGGTATTAAACATTGCCCCATTAACGTTACCTGTCCAATACTCCCCCTATCGAATGGGGTGACCACGAAGTAGTTCAGTTTATTGTAAAATCCAAATGTTCTCTACTTAGGCTGCATATGCTCTAATGGTAATTGTATAATATTCATTCATAATATTGTATAATAATAGCAGCATCTGAGGAAAACATACTCTGACCCACAGAGCAAAGCACCACTCGACATTCAAGGTCTGGTGTGGCCAACCAACCCTGAGGAACAGTTCAATGGCAAATGGCAAGCCTCCAACGTTGGCGGAAATCAAGAAGGTGGTCGACAAAGCCAGAGCCAAATCATCACCAGGGCCAAACGGAATACCTTACCAGCTTTACAAGAAATGTCCCAAGGTGCTGGAGTGGCTCCACAGGCTGCTGCGATCGGCTTGGAGAAACCAGAAGATCAGCGGCCAGTGGATGACGGCAGATGGTGTGTACATCCCCAAAGAGCAAAACTCAAGTGACATTAGCCAGTTCAGGCCAATATCACTACTGAACGTCGAAGGGAAAATCTTCTTCTCTGTCATGGCAGCAAGGCTGACCAAGTACCTGATGGAAAACAAGTACTTGGATGTGTCAGTCCAGAAAGGTGGCATCCCAGGCGTGGCGGGCTGTGTAGAACACGCCACAATGATCTGGGACGCAATCCAAAAAGCAAAAACAGAAAAGAGAGACCTGGACGTAGTGTGGCTTGATCTGGCAAACGCATATGGATCTGTGCCCCATGAGATGATACAGTTGGCTCTTGAGATGTACCATGTGCCAAAGAACATCCGCGACATGCTCAAGAAGTACTTCAATGGCTTCTCAATGCGGTTCTCTACCAAGGAGTACACAACAGACTGGATCAACTTGGAAGTGGGTATTGCAATGGGCTGTGCAATTTCCCCAATACTGTTCGTGCTGGCAATGGAACTCATCTTGAAAGCAGCAACAAACAACGCGAGACAAACAGACCTTGGCAATGGATACAAGATGCCTCCTCTCAAGGCCTTCATGGATGACACTACAGTGATTTCATCCAGAGAAGACGAGACACGTCATGTGCTGGAGAGGCTGGACGACATAGTTGCCTCATCCAGAATGAAGTTCAAGCCAAAGAAATCACGAAGTCTCTCACTGAGGAAAGGAAAAGTGGCCGGATCTGTGGTCTTCAGTGTTGCCAACCAGGCCATTCCAACAGTCACAGAAGAACCAGTCAAGAGCCTTGGAAGATGGTATGATGATACGCTGAAAGACACACAAAGAGCAAAAGAAACCAAGCAGATGACGGAGGAAGGCTTGGAGACCATTGACCAGTGTGGGCTCCCTGGCAAATACAAGGTCTGGTGTCTGCAGTTCATGCTGATACCAAAGCTGCTATGGCCTCTGATGATATACGACATCTGCACCAGCATAGTGGAGGCAATGGAAGCCAAAATCAACAAGTTCACAAGGAAATGGCTTGGTGTCCCACCCTGTCTGACTGACATAGCGCTGTACTGTCGCCAAGCAAAGCTGAAACTACCCCTGAAATCCATCCTGGAGGAATACAAAGCAGGGAAGATCAGACTTCAAAGCATGCTGGAGGACTCAGGAGACAAGGTGGTAGAAGCAATTAAGCCCCAGCTGAAGACAGGCAGAAAATGGAAAGTTCAAGAGGCGATGGATTCTGCAAAAGAAAGTCTCAAGATCAGAGAAATAACAGGACACACACAGACCAACAGACAGGGACTGGGGGTGACCAAAACTGAATGGTGGTCAAAGGCCAAAGGAAAAGCCAAAAGAGACATGATGATTCAGGAGATGAGAAAGAAGAAGACCAAAAAAGACTCCAAAAAGCAGTCCAGCAGAGCCAGCAAGGGCAATGGACAACGTGGGAGAATGCACTCCAAAGAAGTCTCACTTGGAATGACATTTGGCACATGGCCCCTCTCAGGATCAGCTTCATTCTCAGATCTGCATATGACCTTCTGCCCTCAAATGCAAACCTGGTGAAGTGGGGGAAAACAGACGATCCTGCATGCCCCCTCTGCCATGAAAAACAAACAGTGGAGCATGTCCTAAGCTCATGTAAAGTAGCCCTGGCTCAAGGAAGGTACACATGGAGGCACAACCAAGTGCTCAAAGAAATTGTACAAGTAGTCTGGGCTAGTACCAACACCACAAAAGGGAAAATCAGGACTCCAAAAGCACCCGCAACATTCTTCACGGCAGGAGGCAGCAAATCATGGCCAAGAACAACAGTGCCACTCGAAACATGCAGGCAGAGTCTGCTGGACGGGGCAGATGACTGGGAGTGCACTGCAGACCTCCCAGAATGGAAGAGTCACCCAGAGATCATCAGCAAGAGTGGCATGAGACCAGACATAGTAGTCCACTCTAAGTCAACCAAGCAGCTGATCATGATCGAGCTCACGGTGCCATATGAGAACAGAATGGAGGCAGCTCAAATCTACAAGACTGAAAAGTATGCTGATCTGGCAAACAGCCTGAGGAGAGAAGGAGAGAACTATAAAATAGGCATTCTGGCTCACCCACCTCCGCCAGCTCCAACCGGCTGAAGCCGGTTTCGCTGTTGCTCCGCCGGCTTACCCAGAATGCCTATTTTATAGTTCTCTAATAGTAAACACTTTACAAACATACATAATGTGTAGGATTATCTGTTTTTAACACTAATTTAGAAAACTTTTGAGACTTAAGTTTTTGCTTAATCCTTCGTTTTTCTTGATCGTTTTCAATAACATCATTTTCACGCATACATTCATCAAATGCGTCTCTGTCTTTCATGTGGAATAAAACTACAGTCTTTAACTGTTCTCTAAAGTCTTTTAAAACTGAGTTATATTTTTGACATAAAATCCACACACTTATCCCAGCATGTCTTCCACTGAAAGCCAGTTTCGGCCGAACAGTCATCTATAATAAATAGTGTCTGCGTTCCCCCAAACAGTCTGTACTACCAGTCGGTTGACTGTCAGCTTTTTTGCAAGGCCAAGACAACACAATTATAACGACGCAGTAAGTCAGCAGGCCGAGCGTCCTGTTTACAAACTGTGTGCCTCCCTATCAATAAAACACGCCTCGCGCGCCTACTGCGTTTCACCGGGCTCGCGGCGCGCTTTGTCACAAATGTTCTTGAACATTCTCGAATGGGAAGCCACCACTTCGCTGTTTTCAGTGTGCGTGTCGGTTTGTTGGTGTGTGGGGTTTACGACTTAACACAGACAAGAGGCCTTTGTTTACACAGAACACAGCACACAGTCAGTTAGTTGACAATGTACATACTTTCTTCACATCCAGTCAGCTGCCACACCGGCGTGGGTTTTTAGAGCAGCATGTATCTTTGGCGTCAACGCAATGGCTTGTGTAATAGAAATTGTCAGATTTGCGAGTTCCGGATATTTTTCAAAGAGTTCTGTCGTCTTTCTTAGTTTATTAATCCAACGAAGGGAGTACTTCAAATGACTACACATTTTTACACACACACACACACACAGCAGCGCGCACACAACAGCAATGTTTAAAGTGTTGAGTCAGTCAGGGAAGGTCGGTCAACTATTCACCAAATGATAGGTCTGTCCGCACAGCGGGCGTGCGCTAACACGTTCTTTGCTATAGCGTGAGCTGCCTCTTTCTCTGTTCTTCATCGCGCTTAACTAGTAGTTGCAGGCCAGCCCGACAACGAATCACTGCACAGCGCCCACGCACATCCTGTTCAGTCACAAAGCAAGTGGCTGACATATCAAATGAGAAGTGGTCCTACCAGTTCCACTTTTCGCCCCAAGTCCTTAATTAAGTCACCCCAAGTCCTTAATTAAGTCACCCCAAGTCCTTAATTAAGTCACCCCAAGTCCTTAATTAAGTTCTTAATTAAGTCACCCCAAGTCCTTAATTAAGTTACCCCAAGTCCTTAATTAAGTCACCCCAAGTTCTTAATCAAGTTACCCCAAGTTCTTAATCTAGTTCTTAATCAAGTTACCTTAAGTTTTTAATCAAGTTACCTCAAGTTCTTAACTTAAGTTACTTTAAGTTTTTACTTAAGTCATCCTCTATGTACAACCAAGTTCTTATTCAAGTCAATTTATAATTATTTATTAAGTTCTTGAAATATTATTCCATCTGAAATGGATCAAAATGATCTTTTGTTGTTGGCGGTTCTGGCATGCTTTTTTGTTTGGCTTCTGTATTTAGTGGTTGAGATTTTTTTGACTGCTTTGGTTTTTGCTGGCGTTGTTTATATATTTTATAACCGTAATAACCACCCCCAGCAGCAATGCCGCCAAAAATAACAATTGTTTTAAGTTCAATATTCCATAAAGACTTTGGTGTTGCAGGCCTTGAATCAACTTGTGTATTTACAGCTGGCATTGAAACAACTGTTGGCGTTGGCGATGTTATGTTTTCATTATGAGTTATATTCTGTGCTCGGAACATTAATTTTTTTTGTTTGTTCCACTCTGCTAATTTTTTTCCTGCTGCAACACGCCCAGGATGAGGAGGCTTTTTACTGGTCACTTTCTCCACCTGATTCAATGTTTTCTGATTCTGCTGATTTTCTGGCTCGGTCATTTTGAAGGGAAACAAAATCTATATGATTAAAAGTAATTAATCCCATGATTAATGGCGATAACAATGTTCCAAATCTGTAATATAGATCACATCCTAGAGACTCTAATGACTTTGTTAAAACTGGATCCTGTGTTAAATCATACATAAAATCTTGTTCAGAATCAATGGGAGCAAATCTACTAACTAGTTTAGTGTACAAACTAAGAACCGTTTGCCCAACACTTTTTACCATTCTTGACCCCAGTTGCGCTTCATACCTGTTGTGATACTTTACAATGTCTTGTGGCGACATTTGTTGAATCTGTTCTATGCTGAATTCATTTCCAAGGTACTGTTTTGTTTTTCCACATGCTGCTAAAGAATACAGCCTTTCCTTTTGGCGCATAATAGCTTGGTCATCAACTTGATCATTTGTAATCATAAGTTCAGGAAGTAGATCATCGCAGTTCATGTTTTATTAATGAATAAATATTATTTTATTTTTTAAAAATGAGCACCGAAAAAACTATTACTAACCTTGTATACCATTCTGCTGTTATTGGAGGCCTAAGTGTAGGATATACAATGCTTGGTAAAAACTTGTTAAAAATAAAACCAGCAGATCTTGGCAAACTAGACTTTGAAGACTCAGCAAAGCTAATTGCTGTTATTACAGCTTCATTTGCTACGAAAGATTTTCTAGTTAAGCAAGGAATAATTCCAGACAGTATCAATATGTAAAATTAAAAAAATACATTTATAAAAATGGCTTCACTCGTAATGATGATTGGTGGCGCTGTGGTTAATGCGCTTGCTTTTAGCGGAAGTAATTACGCATTTAGTAAACTACAAAATAACAATGAGAGAAAAAGACATAACAGAGCTATGGAGCAACTAGCTGCTGCACAAGACACCTATGAAAAGCAAAGAATGGAGCAGTTAGATTTTATTAACGACAGACTTAAACAACAGGGACATGCAGCTTACACATTTAAAGATGTTGACCAGGCAATAAAAGAATATTTTCTAGTGACAGGCAAACAAGTTGAAACATTGCGTCCACCAAAATTTAGCGACTTTTATCAACCATCAGAAAAACAAAAGATGCAAGAAATATTGTTTATTGTCTTTGGCATGACCGCTGTGTATTTTGTTGCACAAAGTATTGGCTGAATAAAAATGTACAAAATCTATTATTCTCCAAAAGGATATTGGAAGGGAATAACAGCAATTAAAAAGCTTAGCCAAGCAGCGGGAGTCAGTGAACAAACAGCAAAAGAATGGTTATCTAAACAAGCGATTTGGCAAATTTATCTACCAGCGCCCAAACGAATACAAAGACCACACTTTGTGAATATAACTCCGAACGACACCCATCAAATGGATCTTCTATATTTACCCCATGATACGATTAGACGAAAAAGATTTAAGTACGCACTTACAGTCATTGACATAGCTTCAAGATACAAAGATGCTGAACCATTAACACAAAAGAGTGCTTCTGCTGTTGCTGTCGCTTTACAACTGATATATCAACGAGGACCCTTAACTTATCCTCGCATGATTCAAGTCGATGATGGAAAAGAATTTAAAGGTCAAGTGAATCAATTATTGTTAAAACATAGAGTTACCATTAAAAGAGGCATTCCGGGTGTTCACAGATCACAGGGTTTGGTTGAAAACTTTAACAAACAGTTATCTGAAAGGCTTTTTTCCTACCAGTATCACAGAGAGCTGGTTGACAATTCTCGCAACCAGAATGGGTAAAAAGACTGCCCTCAGTTTTGCGCGCAATGAATAATGAAGAATTTAAAGGTCTAAAACCAGTACAAGCAATCAGAAAACAAACAATAAATGTTGTTGAAGGAGAGTCTTCATCAAGCAAACTATTACCATTTGGTTTGAAAGTGAGATACCTTTATTCGCCGGGAGAAGCGGAAGGGGACACTCGCATCAGGGCAACAGATCCAGTTTGGAGTGTTGATCCATATGAGATAAAAAAAATTGTGAAAATGAATCCGCCCGTGTATTATTTACGAGAAACTGACACAACAAAACGACCAGCCCCCCGAAGATCTTTTGTGAAGGAAGAACTGCAGATAATCCCTCCAGACACAGTTCCAGTCGCTTAGTTAATTTAGGCAAATACATTTCTGAGTTAAAATGGAAGCTCAAAAAAAATTATTTGCGTATAGATTTATTATTAAAACAATGATAAAGAATAAACTACCCATTGATCCTAATATTTATGAAAAAATCAAAAATCTTGAAACAACAACCACAAATAATCCAGCTATACTGGATAAAGAAATTACTGAGTATCTAATTGCGCTTGACCAAATGTCCTCCAGTGCCCAATTGCATATGAATACTCTGGATTAACAAATACTCTTTTTGTGTTAGTGCGGTCAAGAGACCGTTTTGTTACAACTGTTGTGTTAATCTCATGCAGATTAGATCGCAGCTTGTAATTGTCATGATGAAAAGTCTTATTGCCAAACAATGCTTCTTTGTAGTTGTCATGGGTTATGTTTGACTGCACAACACTACGAGATATTCCCTTTGCTTTTTTAACAACTTTTTTTTGGCTTGAAAGACTGTACATTTTCGACCTCAAACCAACAAACTCCTTGATCACACCTCCAGATAATTCATCCTTCATCTTACCTAAAACCTTCTTCTTAATATCTGAATGCAAAGGCGAATCTTTAGGATAATCAGATGTGTCGTACCATCCCGCATGCCCTTTAGCTACTTCTAATTCCATGTCTTTATAGATATCTTCAGTAGGGATGTCGATTACAAATGAATCTGTATCTGTGTACAGAACTCTGGACTCTGGATACAAGGGCTTAAAGTAGTCATAAAGAAATTCTAACATCAAAAGCTTCGACAGCTCTAAAACAGTAAACCCAATAAAAACGGGCTTATCCAATTTGACTTTCTTTTTTTTCATCATTATGCCAAAAAGCTGATCATGAAATCTTCTGAAGTCCTGATAATTAGGTTTAGAAGTTAGCTTAATTGCATCGTTCTCTCTGGTGACCAATCTAACATCTTTACGCTTGTGCGGATTCTCCATAGTCTTTCCAAAACAGCTGTTGTTCATCAACTTGAAAAAGTCTTTTTCTGAAGCATCTGCGGATTTAGTTCTGAGATCAGTGTTCTTCATTATGTATGGTTTCATGAACTGTTCTTGATCAAAAGCAATTATACGATGAACAGCTGCCAACTTTAAACCATGTCTTAAATAAAATTGTAGAAGCCTGTAATGGCAGACATAATTTTTTTTGCCTCGAAGATTAGGCACAAGTTTAGGCGGTTCTGTCATTGACACTTTTAGGGTTTCTGCCGCTAATGGATAGTCATTATGGTAATCATGAAGTTCATGAGGATATTCTAAATCAACTTCTAGAATGAGACCTCTTTTACGATCAGCTTCTAGAGTAGGTAGCCATTTTAAAAACTTTTGAATGACTTTTACAGTGTACATTTTAAAGTTACGTAATGGAAGTGATTGCGCCATTGCCCATCCATACAGATTGTTTGCATCTAAATACATAAGATAGTTAGACCTTTTACTTGGATCATAGTCGTCCAAGTATTTGTTGTTTGCTTTACAGTAATGGTGCGACGCCATACTGATTCCCCCACGCAATCCGTTTTCAATCATCTGAAGATTGGCAGGTCAGACAATAAATCAATTTGTACTCCAGTAAATTTTAAGAAAGCGTCCCAGCTCATCCCAGGCGCAGAAATGTAATGCGCGGGATCCAGGCTGTAATGTTTCATGCAGGTCTTCCTATAATTTTCAAAGACGTCCGCCAACAAACAAGTATCCGCCATTAAATAGGAATCATGATAGTCTCCCATCGTTTTACACTCTAACTTCTGCCACGCATCTTGAGCATGCTGGTAATCAGAATCACTGATGTCCTTTCCTCTGAGACTAGAAAAGAACGCGCCTTTAGGCGGAAGTGTATCTTCGTCAAACCTTTGCCAACTGTTCATGTACTCATAAGGGTAAACGCCCTTTCTAACAAGAGTTGGGTCAAAATATTCTTCTGTTATTGGGCAGGACTTTAAGGACATAGCCAGTGACTCTAATGAACCCATCATGTGTTGCATAGAGTCGTAGAAAGACATGTTATTTAAAGTGAAACACATGTACTTTTCTGATGACTGTGCAATGCATGACACCCTGAAGTCGCTGGTTACTGCTTGCATTATAAGGTGAGAGTCGTAACCTCGCAAGTTGTGAAAGAATATAGGCAGCTTCCATGTCTTTGGTTCAAACTTTAGTTGAAGATTGCATTTGTTATGTGCTGCTCCTCTAAACTTTCCACTAATGTGATCATGGTCTCTTACTGTTGGATTCTCTGCGGTGGCAACCAAGGCCGCCCCACAAATCCAACAGTGAGTGGCTGAGTCATACTGTTGTTGGTCTTCAGGCGTCATTATGATTTCAGATAAATTCAGATTATTAGAACAGGCATTACGCACTTGCTGCATGCGTTTTAAGAAGTATTTTGCAGCATTTGGTCCTCTGTATAATTCTGGCTTTGAATGGGCGCCATCCGACCTAACAATGATGAAGGCAAATGAGCAAATCTGATGATTACTCATTAAGACTGTTTTAGGAAGTTTCTGTGGGGTTGGTCCTTCATAAGGAACAATGAGTGATTCGAAGTCTGCGTAAACAACATATGGACTAGTTTGCAACCGTTTCCAGTTCTTAAAACTAACTTTACTGCCTTCTCCGGGCGTAATTAGTTCTGTATCACAGTCAACTGGGCTAATACAATGTTTTATATGTTCGCTCGCAGCTTGAACGGATGGAATTCTTGTTAAACATTTTCTACAGAATTCTTGTTTGCTATGTTGTTTTGTAGTATGCACTAGTAATCTACTCATTGTGCGTATTAGAGTGTAGTGCAACCCATTAAGGCTTTGCATCAGGAGTAAGTCTACATGAGTTTTGGTTGGTTCGCCTATTGTTGGACTGTTCTTTGACACTCTAATTGGCAGAAGGTTGGTTTCTTCAGACCATGTGTAGACATTAACAGTTATTGGTGGATTTTGTTTTTCAAACTGATCAATTTTGTCTACAGCCGTAGGAAATTCAAGGCCGTTAAAGTTAAGATCATTGGCCCACTGTAAATAGTTAGATACTCTCTCTGCATTTTTGGCAACGTGATGCAGCCTAGCAAAAACGCACCACATAAAACATTTGTCGTCTGAATTTTTTATGTTCAAAACTGCTTTCTTTGCAACTAATGTTGGAGGCAGTGGAATGTAAGACTTGCCTACAATCGGCTCATACTTAGCCTGTCTTAATCTGATGTCTAGGACTTCACCCTCTGACCAACCAGAGCCTCTCATTTTAGCTGCTTCAGAGGCTTCATTAAACTGTGTAAGAAGTTGATCTGCCCAACCAGGTGTTAAGTCATTATGAGAAAGAATAGTCTGTTGTTTAGTCGAGACCCAGACTTCTAGATTTTCTTCATTTATTGTTATATAGTCGATTAAAACAACTAACCTTACTTTAACTGGAGGGTTTATTGTTAGTTTACTTGGAACTTGAGAAATAGCGTGTACAACGCTTTCCCGCACGTTTTTTTGATTAATAACTTCTAAATCAATCTCATTTAGTGCTCTTGACAAACGCTCTTCCTCGAGCATTGCTTCAAACAATTCATCTGAACCTTCATATATCTTATCCATGTTGAGTTTCTTTTCTAACTCAAAATATTTATTTAAATTAAAAAAAATACTTAATCAGAATCAATATCAACGGTCTTTTTGTGCTTGGACTCATAAACTAAAGTATAAACGCCCTTTGGTGTTGTTAATGTGAGCTGTTTAGAACAGAGTTTAATGTTTCGTTTACTTTTTTAAACATTCCTTTTTTATCTGGTCGGTGTCTGGCTGTTGAGAAAAAGTTGCCCTTGCCTTTCTTTGAAGATCAAACTTTTGTCTTTTGTAGTCCTCAAAATCAGCCTGTAGGCGACTAAATTCTTCATCCGTGATGTTCGAGTCGGCAAGTGCTTTATTTATTGTCAGTTTGAAGGAACTAAGTTTAGCTGTTATTAGTTGAACTATAGCTGTGTGCTTTTGGAGTTTAGCTTTTATTTTTTTGCTGACAGCACTTACAGCTATTGAGCATAAACCAAAAGCTAAAGACACACCACCTAGAGGTATAGCTACCGGTGCACCTACGCCTGTTGCTAAGAGACCTACACTTGTTCCTGCTGTTAAAGCACTAACCGCCGATGCTCCAGTATTAACATATGTAACAGCATTAAAGGCAGCAGAATACCTTCGTTTGGTTTTACTGTATTTTGAAAGGTCCTGCTCTAGTTGGGTTTGCATTTGTGTTATGTTTGTTAATCTGAAAGTTTTTATGTCTACAGCAACAGAGTTGCCTACTATCTCTTCTTTGGGCACTTTTGGATAAGTCGTAACAGACATGCTTTTTTAAAATAAAAATAATTTAGTATTGGATATCTTTTAATCTGTTATCTTGAATATTCAGCTGCGCATCATATATTAAAAACAAATGTACATTAAGCGGTTTATCACTCTCTTTTTCTTTATCAATTTGAATGTTTATTACGTCTTTAACTGTTCTCCCACTCCCATGCAACTGATTATCCTCTGTTGACCTTAGGTCAATCCATAAACCGTATTTCGTTGTTAAATATTCATCAAGTCTAACACTGTGAAGGTGTAGATCTTTAGACACAAGGTCTACTGTTGGATTTCTACACCTCCCGCCTCCAAACAATTTTCTTATTTCATCAAAATGATGATAAGGTTTAAGCCCGCTACCGTAGACTTGGTTAGGACTACCCTCAATTGAACATTGTACTTTCGTTATTTTAGGATTGATAAACTTTTCACTTTGTCTTTTGAATGGTTCTTCATCTTCACACAGCAATAAAATACCTTTAAGGGATCTTGCTGCGGCGCTAAAACTAAAGTTCCATATAGTGTCTGCTCTGCTTTTAGGATATTTTGAATGATGAATCACTCTTTCGTAATATATTGCTAATTTTGACTGATATTGTTGCTCAATCAGCCTTGCTAAGTTAGGGTTGCTAACAATGTCAAACTCTAACGAGATGTCGAAAATGCTGTACTTGGAATCAGTGTCTGTAGATTTAATGACACGTTTGTATTCATTAAAAGTTAGTTCATATGACAATCTGTCTTTTAATGCTCCTTGAAAGTATGGCGCATGCGCTTTTAACAACTCAAAATCTAAGGGTATGGAAAAGCGATTTCCATAAGCAAAACTTACAGCTTCATACTTGTTACCGTCTTTAGCGTCTTCGGCGTCTATTCTGTGTTTTAGTGCTTCGTTATTTTCGATTCCTTGAAACGCAAGATCGGCCCTTTCATTATCGGTTAGCCATAGATCAGAATAGATTAGAAATATGTCTGCATTGTGTAAAGAAAATATTTCTTGCCCCTCAAGTTTTATAGAAATTTTCTTAACGATTGCCCGTCCCAGATTCTGAACTACTGTCCTGTTTTCGTCTGTTGCTGAATCAAGTTCTATTTTGAAAGTAAGCCGTGCAGATCCCGGCACAATCACTTCATCTGCTCCTAGGTCTGGAAATTTAACAGTAAGAATTTGATCTGAATCAATAGTAGATGGATTATTTGGAACAATAATATTCTGTTTATTTCCCTTCACGCCAAAGGGCTCTTTCAGTCTTCTATGCGGGTCAAGAATTGAGCCATATGCTTGTGACATTTTTTTTTTATAAAACAAAATAAAAAGTTAATTATTTAAAAACATGGCAGAAGAAGATTATGATGTTTTTGATCCTGGAGACGACATGAGTGAAATGACACCTTTGACACATCCATTACAATCATTGCGACATGAATTAACAGAAAGTAAGGTCAGATCATTGTACCAAAGTTTAGGCCAAGAACCTCCCGAATTTATAGACCCTAATGATTTTGAAACAAAAAATGATCACTTGTTTTTTAAAAATGATAAAGGTGAACTTGTTCAGCTTACATCTAAACCAGACTCATCAAAGTTTTTAAAAAAGAGTACAATTAGACAAAGGCTCAGTGTGAGCGAACAAAATCGCCTTGGCATTACTAAACCAAAATTAGATAGGGAAGCAGTTGCTAAACTTCAAAACACACTACAAGAACTCCCAACAGATAACCAAATACAAAACATGGAACTTAAAGATTTAAGCCCAACAACAGACGAAATAATACAAGCAGAAACCAGTTTTTCAGAAGAAACAGCATTAAAAACTATGCACGATCCGCCGCTACCTATGAGAGAAATAACGGCCCTTGATCATGCTTTGAGAAGCATCAGAGGCGAATTAACAAACAATTTAGCAAAACTGGGTGAACTAGATGAGCATATAAAAAGAGAAAAAGAAAAACTAGTTGAGGCTGATGACCACAACTTAGGACCTGGTGTTAAAGAAAGAATAACACAAAGACTAAAAGATCTTGAACAAGAGAGATCAGCAAGACTAGAAGTGCTGTCTACTAACCGAGAACAATTACGAACTCAAGTGAGCAGAATAAGAGAAACTATCCAAAGAATTTTATATGAAGACACAACGTTAGCAGAACGAATAAGAACACTGTTTAGAGAGCAAGGCGTCACATTAGCAAGTGTTATAACAGCCTTAGGATTTGCAATAAGTACACTGGTGTTGGCTATTACAGGCAGCGGTGGTGGGGGAGCAGTGCCACCAGGACCACCAACTCCGTCGTCAGATAAATCATGGGTAAAAAAACAACTCGATCACCTTGCAAACTTACTAAAAAAATTAGCCAGTAAAGCAATAGATTCTTTGCCTGGTATAATAGGAGGGATCGTTAGCTGGCTTTTGTCTACTGCAAGTAAAGTAGTTGGCTTTATGGCCGAGCACTTATGGGCATTAGTTGTCTTAATAGTTGGTTACTTTATAGTAAGATAAAGACCAAGTAATCCTAGGGCAGTTAATCCAATAACAAGTGCTGTCTTTTCATATTCATGGGGGTCGCTTTTATTCACCATGGGGATTGGTTGGGGGTGGGTTTTGAGGGGAGTATTGGATGGGGTTTTGGGGCCTTGGGGATTGGTGGGGATTCTTTTTTTATTGCTATTGCTGGCTTAGAATTTATGTCGTTTTTTCCGACCTTCTCTTCTTTACCAGCCACAAGGATTTCATTATTATAGTTTATTATTGTTCCTATCTGGAGTCTGAGGTCAGAAGGCAGCATGTATAAACCAGTGCCAACAGCAAAGTCTACTTTCGATCTTGCGTATTGCAAAACATTTTGGTACCTTTTAATACTTGAAGGCAAATCAATTGCAGAATTAATAGAATCCTCTAAATTTGCTAAATATTGTTTTTGGGCGTCAAAGCCAGTAGAAGGATCAATTATGTTTGATCTCGTTTGTGCTTGCGAACCTAGCAAACACCAAACATAAGTACGAATAGAGTCGTTTATTCGTTCTATTCCCGCTTTTGTTAGACCCTTAGAAGTATCCAAAATAAATGTTGTCCATGCTGTTTTATGCTCTTGCTCTATGGACCCGAGGTGAACAGTTGTGCCTGAAGAGAAAGATGTGTAAGGAGGATTCCAATCATAGTTATACTTTCTGTGCACTCCCCAATAATAAAGGGTGCCTAAACCATGATTAAGATCCAACTTTTGTCTAAAGTCTGTCTTTGGGTCAATATCAAATTCGTTACAGATCCTTTCAAAAGCCTTGTAATCTATTCTGTTGCTGAATGGATTAAACGTTTTGTCATTTGGTAATGGTGCTTGCAGTTCAGATAAAATACGTCTGAAGGTGTAATAAAAATGAAATCTATACACTGACCTCACCAAAGAATCAGGATGATTTAAATGATCAGCATACGACACTCCACACCCAGTTGATGCACAAAACACAGCAAAGTTTAACTGGTTTTGATAAAACTGCATCGGATGACTGAACCACACTTTCGTGATGTAGTCGTTTTTAATAGGAGGGTTAAGATAACGATCCAATGGAGTACTAACCTTTACTTGAAAGGCGTCAGACTGAGTCACAGAAATGTCAAGGGTGTCAGTTGTTATATTTTTAAGATTGTAGTGCGGCCCGACAGAATATTTTGCATTAGTATATTTGAAAGCACTCATTTTTAAATTTGTTTTAAAAATGTTTGTAACAATAACAACTCAAGACAGTCCTTCGTTTTTAGAATATGCTATTGATAATAACTGCGGAACCCAAAGGGTCGCACTCCATGAAATATTCTACAAAGTCGTATGGTTTAATATAAGTCAATCCAAGAGGAATAATAAGATTTCAAAATTTGACAATAGAGGAAAATTAGTTAGCCAGTTAACCATACCTGATGGTTATTACGGGTTTTGCTCGCTGAAAGAAGCAATGAGTAACTTCGACATTACTCTCAAACTTAACAATGCAAATTTGAAAATAATGTTGACATTCAAACCTGAAGAAGAAGAAGTAAGTTACCTTTTTGATGGAGAGCTAGCTAAAATGTTAGGCTTTGCAACTGACAATTATGCCGTTCATACTTTTATAGTTACACCAGACAAAACTACTTATGAGGGAGAAAACCCGCTCGATCTTGCATTACATTCATTACTCTATGTTCATTTGGACGAGCTGAGCACTGATGAAAACTTATATGATGGAAGGCCCTCAACTGTTTTAAGAGCTCTTCCATCAGGGAAAGCTGCATATTGCGATTATGAAATTATACAATTCCCTAATTTACAGTTTAAAAGATTAGCTTGTGGGAGGGTCAGATCATTTAATATAAAAATCAAAGACCAAACAGGAAAAGTCGTCAAATGTGACAGCCTGCACATTGTTTTGGAAATAAAATAATACGTTGTTTTAAAAAATGTCACGTGGACCAGACGATTCGGGGGTCACATTAGCGCCTGAGAGGTGTGTAACTTTAGAATTAAAAGACCTTGCAGACGTTGAGGACTTTGAACAAAACGGTGAGATAGGCACTTTGTATGGTTTTGAGTACACTAAAGATGGTTATTATAAGCGCAAAGAGGTTGACGACAACAAAAGGTTTCCTAAACTAGAACAACTACGCAATCTAGAAGCAAATAATACAGGTCAGTATGAATATAAAATAGTTCGAAAAACTGACAACAAATGGCACTTAGAACCATATTTAGAATGGGACATAAAATTTGAATTCTTAAGCCCATTTACATTTTTTGACCGTCAAAAAAGTTTCAGAAAAGCATTGAACTCTGGCCCTTTACATGTAAGTCTTATGCCAGAGGACAACAGTCGGAAAGAAATCGAAATAAAGCCGTTTGGGGACAAACAGTACATCCTCCACAGAAGAGAATCGGTTTTAAAGAAAGCTTCTACAAAATTACAGTTCATTCCACGCACAAAATTAGGAGACACGTTCACAATGATATTTAAAATTTCTGTCTTAAAAGATGAGGCGAGAAATGGAGCTCTGGGCGTCAGTGACAATCTTATGAAAGGAATTCTTATTAGCTGGCAAAACTTAGACGTTGACAAACTTAAAGTTACTGTCGTTGTTCTTTACAATGGCGAGGATATTAAGGTCATAACAACAAGCAACAAAATTGATATTAGTCTAAATAGAAACGATCTTACAGAACTAAACTGGATTAATCTTACACATTTGGGCCTTATAGGGTTTTATTATACTGAACAAGTTTTGACAGAGAGTATGATAAAAACAATAACTGGATTAGATTAAATTCTGTTTTAAAACTATGGAGCAGACAACTTTGGTGTCAATGCCGATGTTAAACTTTATGACAAAAACCCCTCATTGTTCATTGATTTGTGGACAGACTGGTTGTGGAAAAACAATATTTGTCCTCGACCTATTACAAACAGTTTATAGTTATAATTTTGATCATATTGTAATTTTCTGTCCGACACTTAAATGGAACAAAGCATATCACGATAGAAGGTTTATATGGACGGATGATGAAATCTATTTAGTTGACCCTAGCAATAAACTGAGTGAGTGTTTAGAACATTTTTTTAAACTGTTTGAGGGAACGCAGACATTATTTATTATAGATGATTGTTCGGCAGAAAAGGATATAGTCAAAAAAAGAAACACTTTATCAAAACTAGCTTTCAGTGGAAGACATGCTGGGATAAGTGTGTGGATTTTATGTCAAAAATATAACTCAGTTTTAAAAGACTTTAGAGAACAGTTAAAGACTGTAGTTTTATTTCACATGAAAGATAGAGACGCATTTGATGAATGTATGCGTGAGAATGATGTTATTGAAAACGATCAAGAAAAACGAAGGATTAAGCAAAAACTAAAGTCTCAAAAGTTTTCTAAATTAGTGTTAAAAACAGATAATCCTACACATTATGTATGTTTGTAAAGTGTTTACTATTAGAGAACTATAAAATAGGCATTCTGGGTAAGCCGGCGGAGCAACAGCGAAACCGGCTTCAGCCGGTTGGAGCTGGCGGAGGTGGGTGAGCCAGAATGCCTATTTTATAGTTCTCTGAAGGCTATCAGGTCAAAGTCCTCACTGCAGAAATTGGAGCTAGGGGGTTTGTAGGAACGTCTGCATACAGCCTCATGAAACAGCTCTCAGTTGCAGGGAAGGAAAAAACCAGAGCCCTGAAAGCAATGGCAGAAGCGGCAGAGAGGTGTTCAAGCTGGATCTGGTCAAGGAGGAACAAAAGTGAACTTCATAAGGCTTAATTTCCCTACAAATATCAGGTGTCCCTGTGGCTCAGTGGTTAAAGCGCGAGTCATTAAGTGGAAAATGAGCATGTCCAGAGGGTCATGGGTTCGAATCCCAGCCATGGCTCGTCCCAAGATGGGAAAAAAAAGGGGCAGCAGAGGGACATCCGGAGTCATGAACCGGGTGTGGCCCAACCCCCCTAGAGTGTCAGGAGATAAGGGCCGAAACACTTGCTTGAAGGGGGCTTCTCTTCTGAGGACTCTCTGCTGCCACGCTCTCCACGAGTTTCTTTCTACATATTCACAACCTAGATAACTACTGGTCAGTGCCAAAACTAGTGGTCAGCTTCATGAAAATTTCACGTTTTCACTATTTCACTGCATATTGGTGTGTTATAAACGCTTCTGTACAGTTTACAATATAGATGCCCGATGGTCAACAAGATTGACCAGTGGTCAGTTTCATGTAAATTTAATATTTTTTCTGAGTTCACTCCATATTGATATGTTTAATGCTTTCTTTTTTTAATATAGAAGACCAGTGGTCTGCAAGAAAGACTTGTGGTCAGTTTTACGTCAATTTCATATTTTCACTGTCTCATTCTGTATTGATGTTTTATAGGGTGTATATGCTTCTTAAAACGTAGTATGACTTGTGGTTAGCAACAATGATCAGTGACCAGTTTGGAAAACGTAATTGCTTACTGTTTATTATATGAATATTTCTGTGCTTCTTGCAATTTAGATGACCAGTGGTCAGTGACAATGACCAGTGATCAGTTTGATGCCAATTCCATAATTCAAAAAAAAAAGTTTGACAGACAGAGTGTTGCTGCAGTGGTCAGTGACAATGATCAGTGATCAGTTTGATGCCAATTCCATATTTTTAAAAATGTTTGACAGACAGAATGTTGTTGTGGTATGGGTGTTTCTCTGCTCCTTACAACGCAGATGACCGGTGATCAGCAAGAATGACCAGTTTTCATTGTGATGTAAATTCCATGTTTTCTGTATTTGATTGCACATTATTGTGTGATGAGCTTTTTTTCTACCTGCATATTATTGTGTGATGAGCATTTTTTCTACCTTTCATGACGTAGATGACCTGTGGTCACTTTGATGCAGTATCTATCTGTATATATTTTTATATGTACGTCTCCTCTTAATATGATGTAGGTCAAAATAGGTTGTATAGATTCTGTATCAAAGAGATCATGAACACCACTGAACTGACCATGTACAGTAAAACCCGGTTAATTGAAAGAGCCTTTGAACCACCTATGGACTTTTAATTATCCGAATTTAAGACTATCTGCGTGTTGAGTTAATCTAAATTTTTGCATAATCTAAAAACAAACTCAACATAAACCTAACACATTGAAATTAACAGAGCAAGTCATGGAGTAGTCCCAAGGAATTTCAATTCACTGGGCTTTGTTGCAGCATTGGCATTACTAGGAACCGAAAAGGACGAGAGAGAGAGAGAGAGAGAGAGAGAGAGAGAGAGAGAGAGAGAGAGAGAGAGAGAGAGAGAGAGAGAGAGAGAGAGAAATCAATCAATGAATGAGTGAATGAATTACGCTTCTTGACATTTCACACAAATTACCTTCCAGATTAACTGACCCAAAGGCTTGGTTCTATTTACAAGCCTGCTTTATCTCTGTAAAAAAAATCAGATAAATCTCTCTTGGATAAATCAACACTTTGGATAAATCGACCCTATAAACGTAAATTCTTCTTCCATAAGCAACTATCATCACACACACACACACACACACACACACACACACACACACACACACACACACACACACACACACCATAATCATTTCTTTTATTGCAGAAGACTGAACACCTATTTACCATTTTTTTTTCAGAAAAGGCTTTGAAGGAGGTTTTACGAACACCCCTTTTAATGTGTGACATTGTTTTAGGACTTGTTCAATGTTCCATTTTTACTTTTCTTGAACGGTGGTCTTTTTTTCATTTCATGTTTAAAATGTATTTTCATGTCATTTTTGTTATTGACGTAGGCCTGTATTCACATCGGGATAGCATGAGGCCAATAGAATTTAACAGGATTTTTGGAAGAGCTTCTACACTGACATGGTGCCAATTCTTATGCTATCTCAATGTGAATACAGACTCTGAGTGTTTTTATATTGTTTTTGTTTCTAGTTTTTTTTTCTAGACTAAGAGAGGTGCCTGCCAGAAGTGACTATCACAAAAGGAATTGGTACAATAAACCCTCACACCAAATTAGAAGAGAATTGGCCCCAATACCCTAGAGTTACAGGGGCCGCGATTCTTTATTACCCCGCCACAGGAGTAGAAACACTCCAACTTCAATCATCCGCTCAAATACTCCCTCTTCAATCTTGATTTCTTCCATATAAGGTCTATCCCATCAAAATATGCAACACCCGGGCCCAATCTGTCGCCGGGCGACAGATTGGTCCTGGTGTTGAAGACAAATCTGTCGCCTGGGCGACAGATTGGTCCTGGTTTGAAGACCAATCTGTCGTCGGGTGACAAATTAGGCAGGGGCGACAGATTGGGCGTTAACAACGCTTCACCCAACATTGAAGTCTTGGGCTCCTATTCCTACAATCCATCGATTTCCATGGATCCTTGTTGAAAGAAGTTTGTGAAGAGCCTACGCTAGAGATGGCCGTAGCAGCGTTGCCATAAACAATCAGATATATTTGGTGATCGATACGCTAGAGATGGCCGTAGCAGCGTTGCCATAAACAATCAGATATATTTGGTGATCGATACGCTAGAGATGGCCGTAGCAGCGTTGCCATAAACAATCAGATATATTTGGTGATCGATTTTCTTTAGGCACTTCCCAGCTCCCCCGACCCCTGCCTCCTCCTCCTCCCCCCCCCCTCCCCCGCCCTTCTTTATCATATCTGCTAGTTTCGTTTGGCCCATGGCACATGGTCTGATTACCTCTCCTTCAGTATCCTGAGCACACAACTGGACAGATAGCTTCCTTCCTGGTCACCTGATGTCCTCTCTACAGCCATGCAGGAAACTGAAGAGAACCAGACTGATCGGCTTCTCTCCGAAGAGCTACCCACTTGACCTGTCTCTCCATTTCCTGTCTTTTTGTAGTCTTATCAGTCTGTTTGTCTCTCCTTTCTATCCACATTGCTCCCCTCCATCCCCACTTCTCTGCAACCCTTCACCTTCCCTTCCTACATATTACCAAGCAATCACGAAGAGCGATAGAGTTGATGACCATGCAGTTGTAAATTGTACGCCAAAGAAACTGCCAAAAATGATATGGACAAAAAAAGTCTTGAATTCATCGTCACTCTAGCCACCGAGCCTCACCAATATTTCTCTTCCAAATCCGTAGTGATGTTCAAAATTTACACAGAATGGATAACACAATTATCTGATTAAGTATAGGTTACAATAAAAAGGGTGCAGAATGATTGATTTTTTAAATTTTGTCAATAAGAAAGTTACGTCTCCAGACAGCGCCCCCTGCCCCATCTGTACCCCTCCTGCCCTAGCCCAACACAGTACCTCCACCACCGCTCCTCAAACTCAGTCCTATTTCCTTGCAATGTGCACACAGCACCCCCTCCCCTCCTCCTTCCCACAGTCCTCACCCCACACCCCCTGGTTCCTCCCCAGACTAGGGTGATGCAAATCCCATGACGTTTTTCAGTTATAAGCCTCAATGGATAACAGAACAATTTCACACCCCAGCCTTTTATTTTGTTCTCTCAGTTATTTCTTTGGGGTGAAGATTTGCAAAATTAAGGAAAGGGATGCCTCCCACCCATTCCCTACAGGTGATTAGGACATTCAAATTCAAACCAATATCATTCTGCATGTTCCTGATCCTCAGTGTATCCTGTTGGGGTGAATAGGACATTCAAATACAAACCGATACTATTCTAGGTGGTCCTGATGATCAATGTATCCTGTTGCGGTGAATAGGACATTCAAATACAAAATAATACTATTCTAGGTGGTCCTGATGATCAATGTATCCTGTTGGCAGCCTCCAGTCTCATGATGACGAGGCATGCTTTACACAATTGCCAAAGGAGTGACTTTGGGGAGAAGGGGGGTGAGGGTGGGGGCAGGTGCGCATGAGTGGTAGAGGGGGAATGATTAGATTGTAAAGGAGGTGGGGAGAGGCAAGGTTATGGCCCTAACAGGCAGCTTTAACCACAAGACAGGTTAATGTGTGTTCTTTCATTCTCAGTTGAAGACATGTATTTTCTTTACACTCAAAACACCCAAACCATTCGCACCTCTGATCACTAAGTTCTTCAATCTGCAGACTTACATGTCATCATCATGATGATATTTGATGGGTCAGAGAGAGAGAGAGAGAGAGAGAGAGAGAGAGAGAGAAAGGAGAGAGAGGGAAAGACGGACAGACAGACAGACGACAGAGACAGAGACAGAAATAGCCTACATGTTTTTATGTGAATAGAATTAATCAACCGAACTGTGAAAGCACCGATGCACTGATACAACCAGTTGATTGTCAAATTAGATGATAAATTGTACTGAAAATGCACACACACACACTCACACACACACACACACACACACACACACACACACACACACACACACACACACACACACACACACACACACACAGCATTTTGTGATGGTACCACCCGGTTCAGTTCATTCTACTTATAGTTTAGCCAACCTCAAAGGGCCACGTCACCTTGTCAAAGTCTCTGCCTTACCTGAAAAAATGCAGTCACTAATTTTGTAAAAAGAAAAAAAAAATAGTCAATTTTTGAAAAGTTGTTCTTATTTGTCTAATCAGTTCCTGATAAGAAAACAATCTTGTGGTTTTCAAAGAATAGAGTTGAAAAAAAAAATCATAAATACTCTGCTGCCAGTGTAGTAGCTGCCAAGTTTGGGCGTAGAGATGAAACAGGCTTACAGCCTGACATTGGGGCAAATGGTTATTCATACTCAGCAGAAAGATTAAACGTGGCCCAGTGAGAAGAATACACTGCGCGCAAAAATATGGTTACGTATTGATTTTGTCGTCAAGTGGACACCTTATAAGACTTTTTCAGTTGATTTAAGCGAAAGACAAAAAAGCACGAACTCATATCTATTAAAAACTTCATTTTACAAAAAGAAAATCGTACGTATGACAGGTAATGTAGACTTTAGGTTTCAGGCCTAAAGTAGACATTTATAATCCATTTACTCCCTCTCTTTATGGTTTTACCCCAACTTCATTTGTTTATATCTTGATGTCATGGAACTGACCGGGAACAATATCTTTGTTTTACCCCACCTTCATTTCCTTATACCTTGATGTCATGGAATTGACTGGGAACAATATCTTTGTTTTACTCCACCTTCATTTCCTTATACCTTGATGTCATGGAATTGACTGGGAACAATATCTTTGTTTTACTCCACCTTCATTTCCTTATACCTTGATGTCATGGAATTGACTGGGAACAATATCTTTGTTTTATCCCACCTTCATTTCCTTATACCTTGATGTCATGGAATTGACTGGGAACAATATCTTTGTTTTACTCCACCTTCATTTCCTTATACCTTGATGTCATGGAATTGACCGGGAACAATATCTTTGTTTTACCCCACCTTCATTTCCTTATACCTTGATGTCACGGAATTGACCGGGAGCAATATCTTTGTTTTACCCCACCTTCATTTCCTTATACCTTGATGTCATGGAATTGACTGGGAACAATATCTTTGTTTTACCCCACCTTCATTTCCTTATACCTTGATGTCACGGAATTGACTGGGAACAATATCTTTGTTTTACCCCACCTTCATTTCCTTATACCTTGATGTCATGGAACTGACCGGGAACAATATCTTTGTTTTACCCCACCTTCATTTCCTTATACCTTGATGTCACGGAATTGACCGGGAGCAATATCTTTGTTTTACTCCACCTTCATTTCCTTATACCTTGATGTCACGGAATTGACTGGGAACAATATCTTTGTTTTACCCCACCTTCATTTCCTTATACCTTGATGTCATGGAACTGACCGGGAACAATATCTTTGTTTTACCCCACCTTCATTTCCTTATACCTTGATGTCATGGAACTGACCGGGAACAATATCTTTGTTTTACCCCACCTTCATTTCCTTATACCTTGATGTCATGGAACTGACCGGGAACAATATCTTTGTTTTACCCCACCTTCATTTCCTTATACCTTGATGTCACGGAATTGACCGGGAGCAATATCTTTGTTTTACCCCACCTTCATTTCCTTATACCTTGATGTCATGGAACTGACCGGGAACAATATCTTTGTTTTACCCCACCTTCATTTCCTTATACCTTGATGTCACGGAATTGACCGGGAGCAATATCTTTGTTTTACCCCACCTTCATTTCCTTATACCTTGATGTCATGGAACTGACCGGGAACAATATCTTTGTTTTACCCCACCTTCATTTCCTTATACCTTGATGTCATGGAATTGACTGGGAACAATATCTTTGTTTTACCCCACCTTCATTTCCTTATACCTTGATGTCATGGAACTGACCGGGAACAATATCTTTGTTTTACCCCACCTTCATTTCCTTATACCTTGATGTCACGGAATTGACCGGGAGCAATATCTTCATGTATGTGCCTTTCCATCTATTTGTCGACATTCTGTCAGCTTGTACGCCTGCCTGTCTGTCTGTGTGTCTGTTTGTCCGTCTGTCTGTCTTTCTCTACATTCGTATGCATGTCTTTATTGATTGGACTTATGTAAGGGTGCTTGTTGTTGTTGTTGTCGTTGTTGTTGTTGTTGTTTTTGTTTTTCTTGGCTTCTTTTTCTACGATCCTCTTCACATTTCTTATTTGGGCTTGTTTGCCAGCTTTCTAGTATCACTTTTCACATTGTACTTTGTTATGTGATGTAATTTTGATTTAAACAATTGTGTGTGTGTGTGTGTGTGTGTGTGTGTGTGTGTGTGTGTGTGTGTGTGGTGTGTGTGTGTGTTTTGTTTTAAGTTGCCCAATGAAGAACTCATTAAAAATTAGCGTGGATCCATGGCACAGATCCAGAGCAAAGGTGGTTTAGAGTTCATATAACGTTCGCAAGGTTTGTGTTCTCCTGAGTGCATTTAATATTTCATTCTATTTCACGCAGCCTCTTAGCAATAGTTAGACTTGTTTGCAGCAATCGAGGGTTCCGAACTGTTGTCACTTACAGATTCAATATTTGGTCAAAATCTGTTAAATTTCAGGTTACCACCACCTCCCATTTTCCTTCCCACGTCTATTCCCCACACGCACCCCAACAGCTACCCAGCTTTTCACCCACCTCCCCCCACTTGCCTTCCATCCTCAGAGGAAAAACTTTCTCGTGCCCTTCTGTTTCCATATCCAATATGCCTTGAACTTCAGATGACTCTTCTGTCTGGAGACTGGGTCCTGTTGAAATTGCTGCAATTGAGTCGGCCCTGGTAATGTGGTTTTGTTTGTCTCTTGTTTTTCTCTTATAAGAGCCAAACATCCCGTGAAACAGCATATTACCTTTTTTCTTACCTCCCCCCCCTCTCCCCCGCTCCGCATTCGTGAATTTAATTTGAATAGGTGTACATCGTGGATGGTGGGTGCTGTGCATTATACAAATGACTGTGTACTGGTGATATCCAGTTCACTGGTACACATGTATAATGGCATTTACAAGTCAGTAATGATAAAAACAGTCAGTGTGTCCATTATTTCAATAAAAAAAAAATTGAAACAAAAATAATGAGTTCACAACTTTAATTGCAATACAATATGCACATCAGTTAGCAGAAAGTAAAATGCTCAAGCTTTGACCTAAAGAACCAAAATCATTACCGTGTCCTTTACATACTAAATGGTTCTTTAGCACAAAGAGGTCACAGTACATGAAATTAGTATGTTTGTCTCAGTGTCACAAATATTCCAACCATCGTCTATTCCCTTTTCAATTTGTCTATGGTTTTAAAGACTCTCCACACCCTCCCCATCTACCCACAAACTCAGACTTCTGTGACACAAATCTCGAGTTCTTCAATCAGTAGCTTTAAAATAGATTGCCAAACAAGATCACAACGAAATCTGCTGTATTTATTTCCTTTTGATAACATCTTTTGCCAACAAGGAGGAAGGGAAGGAGGGAGGGACAGGGTGGAGATGAGGATGGAGGTGGGTGTGTGGAAGAAATGTAGCTAGAGATGCACCAGGGGCTGGTGAACACCATGCAAACCAACACACATCTCCATGGTCTGGGTGACGGATGTTTTCCATCTGAAGCTCTGGAACCTGCGTGGGATGATGTCCACTTCACACAGCCATGGTGGACTAGGAAGAGATGGGGGTGAGATGGGGGGTGTGAGACAAAGGGGTGGAAAGGTCACCGTTATAGATTTTCTCATTAAAGATGCAAGATATAAATCACTTTTTTTATCTTGTTCTTACCTTTAGCACTTTAATAGCAAGGCAAAACTTTTGATTTGCAACATCAGTTATGCCTGGAACAGACTAAGATATAGCACACCTGTTGATATCGGAGAATCCTGTTTATCAACATGGAGATCTTTCTCTTTGTAATCCGTCGTTAAAATAGGGCATTCTGCTTATAGAACATATACTAAAACTCACAGAGGCAAAACCAAGAGAAACAAACTAGTGTTCAAAGTGTTTTAGTTTTCTGTGTGCATGCGTGCGTGCGTGCGTGCGTGCGTGCGTGTGTGTGTGTGTGTGTTAATGTCTAAGTGTATGTTTCAATTGATGGTGCGTGTATGTGAATCTAACATGTTGTGTGTGTGTGTGTGTGTGTGTGTGTGTGTGTGTGTGTGTGTGTGTGTGTGTGTGTGTGTTGTCAGTGCAGCCTAAGATCTGATTTGACAAGAAACTAGTTATTGACAATAAGCTGTTTTATATACTGATACTTAAACATTAGTCCTTGTCGAGTGGAGTCTCTCATCAGCTTGTCTGAAGACAGACAGTGCTTTTACAGTTCAGTTGTTTAGTTTTATTCACACAAAAGCACGTAAGCTCTCTCTTCTCTCCTTCTCTCTATACCTGCCTGTCTGTCTGCCTCTCTGCCCTCTCTCTCTCTCTCTCTCTCTCTCTCTCTCTCTCTCTCTCTCTTTCTCTGTGATCCTGCCCCCATGGGCCGGCCTTCTCGTGGCGGGGGTGTTTCTCGACTAACCTGAGCCCACCCCTTTTTCTTATCTTTCCTGTTTTTCTGCCTGCTGTGTCTTTTACTATCTCTTTTTCCCCCATAAAGTCTCCCCACAGAAACTGCAGCCTCTGTTTCGTCTAGTTTCTGCCTACCTGGCTCTTTACTCTGTACTTTAATCTTTACTTACAAGCCTTCTTTGGAACACTTCTCCTTTTCTCTGCGGTCTTCTTCAGACCCACCGTGTTTGCCGTGCGGTGCATCCTGTAAGTGGGGAGGGGGGGGGGGGGGGATGAGATCCTGGTGATTGAGAGAGCCTACTGTTCTCAACGTGAGGTTGGGTCAAACTGGGTAGTTCTTGGCTGGCCTTGGAAACCTTGT
>JAMYXO010001643.1:0-28240 GCA_033310375.1 Conus canariensis | reverse complement strand
GGCCGGGCCCCCAACAAAATTTAAAAATTCTGAAAAAAAATTTCCAAGGGGGGGGGTTTTTAAAAAAAATAAAAAAAACTTGGGAAAAAAGGTTTGGGAAATGTGAATTGAAAGAAAGGGGTTTTGGAAATGTTTGGGTTTTGGGGAAATTTGGGATTTTCTTTCCCCCAATAAAAAAAAAATTTGGGGAAAATTTTACTTTGTTTCCTCTTTAAAAACCAATTTTTTTTCCCAATTTTTATTTTACTTTCCTGAAAATTTTAAAAAAGGGAAAAATTAAAAAACAAAACAAAAACTGCCCAAAAACCCAAATTTAAAGGGGCCTAAAACCATACACAAAAACACATATTTTTAAAAACCCACACAAAAACGCCCACACCCCCACGCCACCAAAAACCCCACACCAACCCCACACCCAACCCCCCACACCCCACCCCCCCAAAAAAAACCCCCCTTTTGGGAAATTTAATTCAAAAAATTTTTGGGGAAAAAACGGGGTTTTCCCCTTTTGGGTTCAGGCAGTTTTCCCCAGAAACCTTCCCCCCATTTTTCCCTTTTAAAACCCCCAAACCCCTTTCCCCCCCCCCTTTCCCTTTATTCGGGGAAAAAAAGGGCGGGCCCCCCTTCCTCGTCAAAGAGGGGGATTTGGGGGGAGGCTTTTTCCCGGCCCCCGTTTTTAAAGGGGAAAAAGGGGGGAAGGGATTTTTAAAAGGGACCCCTTTTTTGGGGGGAAGGGGGGGAAATTGGGGTTTGGTTAGTCAAGGTTGGGTTCAAACGCCCCTCCCGGGTTTACCAAACCAAAAAAAGGACGGGGAAAAAAAAGTAAAGGGGGTAAAAAAGGGAAACTGGTTTTTAAAGTATGTGGGGGGGGTTGTGGGGAATGGGGAAAAAAACAGTCTTTAAACCCAAAGGGGGAAAAGGGTTTAAAGGGGGAATGGAAGTTTTAAGAAAAAAAAAAAGGAGGGGAAAAAAGGGGAATTTTAAAACTCAAAATTGATGTCCATCCCAAAGAGGGTTTTAACACAGGGAAAAGTATATTTTCCATAAATTTTTAAAATTTACAATTTTCTTTAAAGGGCCTTTTCAATCTTTACATAAGGGGCCCCCCCGGGAAATAATATTTTCCCCCCTGGGTTTGATTTAGCGGGTTGAAACCGAAGTTTTTTGCCTTTTGTTTTTTGCCCCCAAAAATTTTTCCTTTAAAATTTTTTTGGGGAAAAACCCCCCCCCCAATCAAAAAGGCTGTAATTTCTAGGGAACAAAAGTTTTTTTTTTTTTTTTTAAAAAAAGTAAAAAAAAAAAAAATTAAAAAAAAAAAAAAAAAAACCCCCCAAAAAACCCCCCGGGATCAAGTAATTTTCCAAGGTTTCCCCAAAGGGGATTGGGTTTAAAGGGTGTTTTGGGGGACCCCCATCATTTTTTTCATTTTTTTCCAATTCCCCCCCACTTTTTTATTGTGGAAAAATACCTTTAAAATTTTGTTTTATTAAAAAAACAAAAAAAGGATTTTTTTTTTTCTTTAAATTTCCAAAATTCCCTTTTTCTCCCAATGGGGGGGGTGAGGGTTTTGCATAGTTTGTGTTTTTAATTTGGGGGCCCCCATGCTATAAAAAATTATTATTTTTGGTTGTCCCTTTTTTTTTTTCCCAAATTTTTTCGGGGTTGGGAAAAAAGTAAAAATTTTTTATTTTTAAGGGTTTTTTTTTTTCCCCTTTCCTTCGTTTTTTTTCGGGGAAACCCCAGTTTTTTTTTTTTTTTTTTGTTTTTTATTTTTTTTTTTTGGCATGTGTTTTTGGGCTTTTTTCGCCCCAATATCTATTGCCTTTTGGAAGGCGGGTCTTTTGGGTTGGGAATTTGTGTAGGTTTTGGTCCCATTGTGTTGTGTGTTTTGGTGTGGGTTTGTGTGGTGGTGTGTTTTGTGTTTTGGGGTTGTGTGTTTTGTGTGTGGGGTGGGGGTGTGTGTTTTTGTACGCCCAAAAATTTTCCGAAATTTTTAAAAACCCGATTTTTTGGGGGGGCCCATATAATATTTGATTTTTTTTGGGGGTTTTGTTTTTTTGGGTTTGGGGGTTTGGAGGGGGGGTGGAGGGAAAAGGGAAAGGGTCAGTTGTGGGGTTTTTAAAGGGTTGGGTTGTGTTAAATGTATGTTTTTTTAATTGTGGGGGGGGGGGGTAAAGGGAAAGAAAAAGGTGTTTGAAAATTTTTCCCTCATTTTTTCTTGAAATTTTTTCCCAGGGTTTTCGGAAGATTGGTTTGCATAATATCTTAATTATTTTGTTTTCTTTTTTGGTTTTTAAATTTTTTAAAAATTTAAAATTTGGGGGGGGACTGATGTTCGGGGCTTTTTCCCCCTTACAGGGGCCCCAAAAATTTTTCGGGGAGGGTTTTTGGGGCCTGTGGTTTTGGGTTTTTTTGCTGTTGTTTTTTAGTTTGGGTTTTTTTTTTGTGGGTTTTTTTTGTTTTTGATTTTAAAATTTTTGAAGTAAAAAACCTTTTCCCATTTTCTGAGGGTTTGGAAAACCCTATTAAAGGGGTTTGCTTTTCTTTGGGTTTCCGCTTAAAACGGGAAAAAAAACCCTTTTCCACACGGGTTTTCCCGGGAGGGTTGGGGGGCCCCAGGGGCCTCCGCTAAATCCCCCAAAAAAAAGGGGGGCCCTGGGGGAGGGGGAAAAGGGGGACCCCGGGAGGGCCCGGTGTGGGGGGCCCGGGGACATCCCCCGGGAAAGGGGGCCCTTAACTCGGGGGTTTGGGGGGGCGGCGAAAGGGTCGGGTGGCCCTTCGGGAGTGGGGGAGGGGGTCTTTTCCTAAAGGGGAAAAAGGTTTTTGGGAAAACCCCCCCCTTTCGGAGTGGGGGGCCCAATTTGGTTCGGGGTTGGAACTTTTGGGGGTTTGGGGGGTTGGAAAATGGTTTGGGGGATTTTTAGAGTGTTTTTAAAAAGGGGTTTTAAAACCTTTCCCCAAAAAATTTTTGGAATTTTTTAAAAAAAAAGGGTTTTTAAATTAAAAAAGGGTTAAAAAGGTTCTTTTTAAAACCAAAAGCGTCCTTTTGGGGGAACCTTAAAAGTAGTTTGAAAGGGAAATTTCCCCCTTTTAAAAACGGGGGGGTTTCTATTTGGGGCCCCTTTTTTTTTTCCCGGTTTATTTTTTTAAAGTAAAAAACTTTTTCTTTTTTATTTATCGGTAATTGCAAAAAAATTTTCTATAAAGGCCCCAAAAATAAAAACCTTCTCCCCAAAACAAAAAAAAAACAAAAAAAAAAGGCTCTTTAACCCCGGGGCCCTATTAAAAATTCCCCCTTCCCCCCATTAAATGTTTTTTTTCGGGTTTCCGGGCCCAGTTGGGAGATGAGAACCCGGGGGGGAAAAGGGGAAAAGGGGCCCCCCCCAGGGGGGGCGGGGGAGCCTGCAGCGGGAAAAGGGCCAGGGGGGGCGGGGGGGAAAGGGGGGTGGAGGGGGGGCCCCAGCTTTTTCGGGCCGCAGCTGGGGGGAAACCCGGCGGGGGCCAAGGGGGGAAAAGGGCCGGCAGGGGGGGGGGGCAAAGCCCTCCAAAGGAAACATTTCACTCGGGGGGCGGGAAAGGGGGGGAAACAGTGGGGGTTTTGAAAAAAATAAAGGGGGAAAACCCCCAACGGGATTTTCCAGGTGGGGAAAAATTGGGGGGGGGGGGGGGGGGGGGGGTTTTTTTTTCAAAGGCCATCTTGGGGGGTTCCCCCCAAGGGTTTGGCTTTTCATAATGTGGGAAAGGGGGGCCCCCCATTTTTTTTATTTGAAAGGGTTTTTTTGGGAAATTATTTTTTTGGGCTGCCCTTTTTTTCCTGTTTGGTGTAAACAGCCCCAAAAACCTTTTTAAAGGGGAAACCCCTCCCCCCCCCAAAAACCTCCCCCCCCAACCCCCTTTTCCACCCCCTTTAAATTTTATTTTGGGGGAAAAGGGACCCCAAAAAATTCCGGGGCCCCCGGTTATTTAAAACTAAAAATTTTTGGGAAAGGGGGTTTTTTTTCCCAAACCAACACCCCCACCACAACCACCAACCCCCAAAACACCCCATCCCCCCACTTTGGCCCCCAAAACACACCCCACACTCACCCACCCCCCCCACCCCCAACACACAAAACCCCCACACACAAAAAACCCCCCACACCCCCCCACCCCCCCCACCCCCTATTTTTGGGGGTAATTTTGCATTGTATCCCCCTTTGTTTTTTCTTGTTTTTTTGGGGGGGACAGCGGGGGGAACCAGACCCTTTCACCCCCTGGGGATTGTTTTGAAAAAGGGAAGCCCCACTCTTTTTTTAGTCCATTTTCCGCGGGGGGTTTTTCGGGGTTTTGGGGGGGGAGGGGTTTTTTGGGGAGAACTTGTCTTTTTGGCCAGGGTTTCTGGTTTTTCCCTTTTTCTACAGGGGGAAGGATTTTTTCATTTTCCCAAAACCTCCTTAAAAAAATTATTTTCTGCTTCTTTTTTCGGGCCAAAAACAGATAGGGGGAAAAAAGGGAATTTTTTCCTTTGCAAAAAGGGAAAATTTTTCTGTATTTTTATTTGGGCCCCCAAGGCCCCGGGAAACCCCCTTTCCAAAATTTCCCAGTCTTTTGTGGGGGAAAAAAGGTTCCCGGGGGAAATTTGGGGAAGGGGGAATTTTTTAAAAAAGTTTTTGGAAGGGGAATTGTGTGGGTTGTGTGTTTTGGGTGCTGTTTTGTGTTTTGGGGTGTGTGTGGGGGCTGTTGTGTGTGTGTGTTGTTTTGGGGTTATGTGTGTGGGGTTTTGAGTGAAAGGGTTGGCCCCATGCGGAGGGGGGAGCTGGAGAAAAAAAGGGCGTCCGGGGCTGAGGGAAGCGGGGACCCCCCCAAAGGCTGCTTTCGGGGGTGGGGAGGGGGGGGGAAAGGGGAACAGCACAGAAACCCACTGGTTTTTTTTAACAGGGGGGGCGGCCCTTTCCCGGGCCCTTTTTTCGGGGGCCCAGGTTTTTTTCCGCTGTTTCCCCCCCGGGGGCCCGCTTTGTTTTGGGGCCTTAGCTTTTGGATGGTTTGTTTTCGGGACTTTAATCCTTTTAACTTAAAACACCCCAAAAAAAGTTTTATTTGAAAGGGCCAAATGAAAAAAAAAAATAAAAAAAATTAAACAAAAAAAAAACCCCAAAAAATTGGGGTTTTGGGGAATATTTTTTGGGGAAAAATTTTTTGGGGTTTTTTGGTTTTCTGAATTTGTTTTTTTTTTCCTTGGGTTTTCAAGGGGAAATTTTTAAAATTTCGGGTTTTTTTCCCTCTTTTTTTAAATTTTTTCGGGTTCCAAAGGGGAAAATTTTGGGGATCTTTTTTGAAGGACCTTTTTTTTTTTTTTTTTCTTGACGGGTAAAGTTGTTTTTAAAAAACCGGGGATAAAAAAGGGCCCCGATGGGGGGCCCCTTGGGGGGTTCAGCGGGGGCTAAAAAGGAAAACTTTAACCCCCTTCCCTTTAAAATTCAAACCAAATAAAAACCGGGGTCTGACTTCTTTTGAAGGGGGCCCAAGGTTGGGTGTGATGGGGGGAAATGGGGGGGGAAAATGGGGGGGGTTCGTTTTGGGTTGTATGTTGTGTAGGGGGTGGGGGTTGGTCTGTGTCAAAGGGGGTTTTCGGGCCTGCTTCCCCTTTTGGGTTCAGGTGGGTTTTCCTTTTTTTTTGTTTTTTTTTAAAGGGGCCCCCAAGAAAAAGGGGAAACCCCCAAGGAGAAAAAAAAATTTAACCCACTTTTTTTTATTTTTTAACTTCCCGAAAAAAACGGACCGGGGGAATTTTTTTGGAATTAAGTTTTTTTTTAAAAACATTTTTTACAAAAAAAGAAAATAGATAGGGTTTCGAAAAAAAAATTTTGGCTTTTTTTTACAGGGGGGGGTCATTTTCCCCCAGGGGCCCAAGGCTTTTTGGGGGGGGGGGACTGGGGGTTTTCTAAGAATTTTTCATTGTGTTAAGAATTCTTTTGCCCGGGCCTTTGATTGTCAAAAGGAAAAAGGGAAACTTTTAAAAAAAGGGTGAAGGGTGGGGGGGCCCCGGGAAAAAAGGCTACCCTTTAAAAAATCCCCAAAAAAACGGGGCCCCCATCTGGGGGGGGCAATTTCCTTTGCCCCCACCAGGGGGGATAGGGAAAAAAGGGGCCTGTGCTGTTTTTTCAAAATAGGGGGGGCGGGGGGGCATGCACGGGGAACATTCCAAAAAAGATGCCCAAGGGGGGGAAAAAATTTGCTCCCGGGGGGCAAGGGGGCCAATTTGTGTCCCGGGCCCCAAACGGGGAGGGGGGGGGACCCCAAACGGGGAAACCTCCCCCCGGGGACTTTCCCCAAAAGGTTTTACCCCCCCATTTTTTTCGGGACGGGGAGGGGGCCCATTAGGGGAAAGGGAAGGCCAACTCTCCAACCCAATTTGCTGTGTGCATCCCAAAAGCCCGCTAGTTGCTGTTCCACTAAACAAAAAGACCTGATTTTCAAAAATTTTTCATTTTGCTTTTTTTCCCACTGTGTGTTAAAGGGGGGTTTTGGATTAAAAACATAGTACTTTTTTGTGAAAATTTTATTTGTTTTTTTCGGTTTTTTTTAATTTAAGGGCGGGGAAAATCTTTTTTGGGGAAAACAGTTTTTTTTTGGTTTTTCTTTTTTCCAGGGGGGGCTTTTGGGTTTGTTTGGTGTGGGTGGGGTTTTGGGGTGTGTGGTTGTGGTGTTGTTGGTGTGTGTGGGGGATTTTGTGGAGTGGGGGTTGGAGGAGGGGGAGGGGGAGGATGGGGGGGGGATTTTTTGTTTTTGTTTTGGAGGGGGGGGGGGTTGGGGGGTTTTTGGTTTTTGGGGGTTATTAACTTCCTTGTTGGTGGCCCTTGGGTTTGGGGGGGTAGGGTTTATTGGTTTGGGGGTTATTTCCGGGGATTTTGGGTTGGGTTGGGGGGGTGGGGGGTTGGTGGGGGGGGGTTTGGGTTTTGGGCCGGGGCTTGGTTTTTGGGTTGGGGGCCCGGGGGCCAGGGAAAAAGGGGGGTGGGGGGGGGGGGGGGAAAAAAATAAAAAAAAAAACACATTTTTTTCCAGGGGCTTTAAAAAGCCTTTTCCTTTACTTTTTTTCACTTTTTTCAAAAAAACCCAAGCCCGGGAGGAAACCCCCACCCGGGGGGCTTGTGTGTGATGGGCCGGGTGGAGGGGGGGCAAAAGGGGCCAGGAGTTTGCGGGGCCCCCAGGGGGAAAGGGTTTCTTTTGGGGAACCCCCAAATAAACCGAGAAGGGAAGGGCCCGGTGTTGGCCCCAAGGTGCCCTTTGGGTTTGGGGGGGCCCCACGCCGGGAAACCGCGGGCCCCCCTCCCCCTCAGCAAAAAAAAACCCCCTTCAGGTAACCAAAAAAAATTGCCACCCAAATTTTGGGGCTTTTTTTTTCTTTTTGGGCCCGGGGTTGGGGCAAAAAAAAAAAAATTAAAAAAATTAAAAGGTAAAAAGTGCCCCCCAAAGCTCCTTTTTCCCAAGGCTAGGGGGCCCACTCCCCCAAGGGAAAGGGGGAAAAAAAACCCCCTCCCAAATTTTCCCACCCCTTTTTCTTTTTTATCGGGAAAATTTTTGGGGTTTAAGGGGAAAAAAATTGGGGAAAAACCCCAAAAGTAAAAAAAAAGGGGAAAAGGTTTGCCGGGGAAAAATCCCCTTTGCTTTTTAATTTTGAAACTTTTTTTCCAGTTAGTTTTAAACCCAAAAAGTTTTAGTTAAAAGGAAACCATTTTTTTAAAAGCTTTTTTTTTTTCGGGAAAAAATTTTTTTGTTTTCACTTAGGAAGGGCAAAAAACCCCCGGCATTTTTTCCCAATTTCAAATTTTTTTAAAATTTGAAAAACTGGGGGGGTTTGAAATTTTTCGTTTTTTGGGGGGAAACCCAAATTTTTTTTAGATAGCGTAAGGAAATTTTTTAGGTTTTCGGGGTTAAAAAATGTTTTTTGGTTTAAACGGGAAAATTTTGGGTCTGTCATTTTTTTATTTTTTTAACTTTATTTTTTTATTAAAAAACAATACAAAAGGTTTTTTTTTTGTGGGTTTTTTACACTTTAAATTTTTTTGGGAAGGGGTTTTCCATTTCTTTTGGCAATGGTTGTCATTTTGGACCTTTTGGCTAAAAGGGGGAAATTTTTTTCCCCCAAAAGGGAAAAACCTTTTCCCGGGGCCAATTTTTCCACCCTTTTTTTGGGTGGTTTCCTTTAGGGGGGTTAAATTTTGGGGAAAAATTTGGCCGGGGCCAAAAACCGGCAGGGGGGGTTGTACCCCCCCGGGGACCGGGTTCCCAAACGGGGAAAATTTTTTGGAAAAAAAAAAAATAAAGGAAGCAAAAGGGTCCGGGCTCTTTATTTTTGCTCAGTTTGGGATTAAACCCCCTTTTTGGCTTGGATTCTTTCCTCTTTCCCTTTGTTTTGGGGATTTTTAAAAAAAAAAAAAAAGGTCTAAAAGGGGGGGGGCCCTTTTTTCATAACTGTTTTTTTGGGGATGAGCCAGGGGGTAACCCCTTTTTGGGGTTTTGGGAATTTTCAAGTTTTTTGGGGTTTTTCCCCCCCAGGGGGGGGAAATTCCCCCAAAACCCCCCGGTTTGGTGGGTGGGGGGGGTTTGGGGGGGGGCCCCGGGGTTGGGGGCTTTAAAAAGGCCCACCCTTCCCAGAGGGGGAATTTTTCCCCCCGGGGGGAGAAAAAAAGGGAAGTCTGGGGGGGGACAGGGGGGGAAAAGGGGGTATTTTCTTTTTTTAAAAAAAAACCCCCGGGGAACTAAATTTGGTTCAACCATTTTGTGTCATTTAAAGGGTTTTAAAATTTTTTTAACGTTTTTATGTCCTCCCATTTTTCCCACCCACCCCTCCCCTCCCCCAGCCCCCTTTTTGAAACCCCCCTTTTAAAAATCATTTCCCCACGGACTTGGGGGAGTTTTTTTTAAAAAAAAGCCTCCCCCCCCCCCCCCCCACCCCCCCCCTTTATTTGTTTTATTTAAACTTTTTTCATTGTTTGGCTTCCTTTTTTCTTTTCGGAAAAAAGGGGGGGCCCCAACAGGGGGAGGATAGTTATTTTCCCCGTGCTTGTTAGGGTTTTTTTTGGGCCGGTTTTTGTTTTAACCCCATTTTTTTTAATTTTTGCCCTTTTCTCTGCCCCCTCGAAATTTTGGGGAAGTCGTGTAAATGCCCCCAGTTTTTTAAAAGAAAAGTCATGGGGGAAATTTTTGGGTGGAGGGGGCCCTTTTTGGTTTTGGCACTGTGAATGGGGGGGCCAGGGGCCCCCTTTTTCAGGGGGGGTTTTTAATGAGGGGTTTTTTATACCGCCCCAGTTTTTGTTTTTTGGTTTTTTGTGGGAATCAACCCCAGGCGGGGTGAACATGGGAGAAAAAAAGATTTTTGGGCAAAAATCCCCGGGGTCCCCTTTCTGAGGGGGTTTGGGGCCCCCCCGGGGGGGGGGAAGGGTTTTGTTTGAAAGGGGGGGGGGAACGGGCCCCCGCATTTTTAATTTTAATAATGGGAAAGGGGTTTGTAGATGGGGGGTTTGGGAAAGGGGGGGGGGAGGGGCGGGGTTTGAGTTGTTCGGGAAAAACCCCCATTTTCAGGGAAAAAGGGAATTTGAAACTAAAAAAAAAAAAAAGGAAGAAAAAAAAAAGGGAAAAAGGGGAATGAGAGAGAAAAAAAAAGGGAAAGGAAATGATTTCTTTTTTTTTTCAAACCTTTTTTAAACCCATTTGGGAAATTTTAAAATGATTTTTCTTTTTAAAAAAAAACTTTTTAAAACAGTTAAAAGGTTTAAAAGGGGACTTCTTTTTTCAAAACTGTTAAAACATTTTCCCCTTTTTAAAATGTTTTTCTTTATTTCAAAATGTTAAAACCTTTAAAAAAATTTTAAAAAAAGGTTTTCCTTTTTTTTAAAAACTTTTGGGTCGGGTTGGGGAAAATTTAAAAATTTAAATTTTCTTTTCCCCAAAACATTTTTAAAAACCCATTTGGGGAAAGTTGAAAGGGATTTTTTTTAAATTTCAAACGGGTTGGGAAAACCGGGTTTGAATTTAAAAATGATTTTCTTTTTTTTTCCAAAAAACCTTTTTGAACAGTTAAAAAATTAAAAATTTTGTTTTTTCCTTATACCCCAAATTTTTTGAAAAAAAATTTTAAAAGTTAAAATGATTTTTTTTTTTTCCCAAACGGGGTTAAAAAATTCCCAAATTTAAAAAAATTCTTTATTTCAAACTGTTAAACCCAATTTTGAAAATTTTAAAATGGACTTTTTTATTTTCAAAAAAAAAAAACTGTTGAAAATTGAAAATTAAAAGGACTTTCCCCTTAAAAAACTGTTAAAAAACCAGGGGGGGGGAAAATTTTTGGGGGGGCCTTTCCTTTTTTTTTAAAACTTTAAACCCATTTAAAAATTTTAAAAAGGGGGGACTTCTTTTTTTCCCCCAAAACTGCGGGAAAAAATTTTTCCCCAAATTTTTGGGAAAAAAATTTTTTTTTTTCCAAACTGTGAACTTTTTCCCAAATTTTAAAATTTGGCCCTTTCTTTTTTTTTCCAAAATTTGGTTGAAAAAATTGGGAAAAATTAAAAGTTTTTCCCTTTTAAAAAACTGTTGAAAAATTTTGGAAATTTTGGAAATGACTTTTTTTTTTTTTCCAAACTGCTAAACCCTTTTGGGCCAAATTTTAAAAAAGGGACTTCTTTTTTTCCCAAACTGCTGAACGGGTTGAAAATTAAAACCCAAAATTCTTTTTTTTTAAAACTTTTTGGAAACTTTTGAAAATTTAAAACAGGGGGACTTTTTTTTATTTAAAAATTTTTGCCTGAAAGTTCCCCAAGTTTTAAAAAAAAGGGGGAAGGCGGGAACATCAAAAGGAGCGTTTTTTTGGGGGGGCCCTGGGGGAAAAAGCGTGTGGGTTTTCAGCTAAAGAAAAACGGGGGATGGGAGGGGGCCCAAATTGGGTTTCGGGGGGGGGGGTTTCCTTTTCCAAAAAAAACCCCTTTTTCTGGTAAAAAAATGGTTACACCCCCGGGGGAAAAACCCAGGGGTTTGGGCAGGGACTAAAAGGGGGGAAACAAAAGGGGGGGAGTTTTTTATCAGGGTTTTTTTTTTTTTTTAATTGGGTTTTGGTCGATTTTTCTTTTGGGTTTTTGATTTTTTTTTGGGGAAAATTTTTAGGGGTTTTATTGTTTTGTTTTTGTTTTTTTTTTGGTTTTTTTTTTCTCTTTTGAAGTGTTATTGAATAAAAAGTGAGATTTTGTTTTTTTAATAAAAAGTGAGCTTTTCAATGTTTATTTTTTGGGCAGTTTTTTCTTTTCGCATTTTTGTTTTTTGTTTTTAGTGTGTGTTTATGTGTTTTTGGTTTGGGGTTTTTGGGGGTGGGGGTTGGGGAGGGGAAAGTTTTTGGGGGTGTTTTGTTTTTGTTGTGGGGGTTTGGGGTGGGGTTGTGTGGTGTGTGGGGGTGTGGTGTGGGGGCGGGTTTTTGGTGGGGGTGTGTGTGGGGTGTGGGGGAGGGGGGAAGGGGGAGTTGGGGGCGGGGGTTCCGGGGTTTTTTGGGGGTGTGTTGTTTAAGTTGTGGGGTGAGTTTTTTTTTTATTTGTCTTTTCTGTGTTTTCCCTTCTTTTTTTTTTCTTTTTTTTCATCATAAAATTTTCCCCCCACTTTTTTTTTTTGTTTTTTTTCTCCCTATGGGGGGGTCCCTCACAAAATCGGGTTCCTTTACTTTTCCCAAACCCCCCCTAGGGGTTTTCCATTCCGGGTTGAGGGCCCATATGTATATTAAATTTGGGCAGGGCTTTACAAGCACATAGGGGCCCCTTTACTTTTTCAAAAAAAAATTGGTATCCCCCCACATGTTTTTTTTTAACACATCCCACACACACAACCCCCCCCACCCCAACCAACCCCCCGCCACACCCCCCAACCCCATGCCCCCCCCAAAACCAAACCCCACCCACACCCCCCAACACACCCCCAAAACCAAAACACAAATCCCCCCACCCCCCCCCCAAACCCCCAACCCCCCCCAAAAACCCCCCACCACCCCAACCCCCAAACCAACCCCCCCAACACCCCCCAAAACACCCAACACATCACCCCCCAATAAAACCACAACCCCAACAAAACCACCCCCCACCCACACACCCCACAAAACACCCCCCCACCCCCCCCCAAACAAAAACCCCCCCCCACACACCCCACCCCAAACACACACCCCCAACAACCCAAAATGCCCCCCTTTAAACCCCCACCCACCAACACCACCCCCCACACACCCCACAACCAACCCCAAAACCCCCCACCCCCCCACCCCACCCCCCAAAAACCCCCCAAAACCCCCAAACACCCCCACCCAAACAAAAAAACAAAAAACACCCCCCAAAAACACCAAAAAACAACCCCCACCCCCCTTCCTTTTCACTTTTTTTTCCCAAACCCCCCCCAATCCGGGGAACACAGCCCGGTTTCACCCCTGAGCAGCCTTCAGTTTGAGGGGGGGAGCCCGGGGGAAAGGGGGGGCCCAAAAAGGCCCCGGGTTTAAAGGGAAAGGAAAGGTAAATACCCCCCCGGGGGGCCCCGGTTCCTTTGTGGGTGCCCCACGCGGGGTGCCCCTTCCTGGAGCGGGGGAGGGGGGAGGTGGGGCCCTTCCCCGGGGGCCCCAAACCGGGGGAACTTTTGCTAAGGGTTTTTGTGTTTTACGGGGCCTTTGGGCCATCTTTTTTTGGGGGATTTTTTCCGGAGGGTCAAAAAGTGCACTTTTTTAATTTTTTTTTTTTTTTTTCCTTTTGGCTGTGCGTTTGAATAAAACAAAGTAAAAAAAGGGTTGGCAAAAAGGTTTTTTTTTGATTATTGATGTTTTTAAATGATGGGGAATCTTTGGGGATGCCCTAAAAGGATTTCCCATGGGCAAAACCCCCTTCCAAAAGGGGCCTTTTGAAAGATTTTTTGGGCCTCTTTTAACTTTTCTAAAAGGGCAGGGGCCATGGTGGGGGGGGAATTTTTTAAATTTGGGCCCAAAAAAACCAAAGACTTTTTTATTTAATTTTTTTTTGGGTTTCCATTTTTCTCTTTTTTCTCTCCCACTTAGGGGGCATTACCTCCCTCCCTCCCCCCCCCCTTTCCCCCCCCCCCCCAACCCCCACCCCCCCCCCTTTCCCCACCCCCATTTCGGTTTCTTTTTGGCCCATTTTCTACCCCGGGGTTTTTTCCGTTTTTGCAGCCCCCGGGCAAAAAGGCATTTAAACGGGGGAAATTTCCAGGGGGACCAAAAGGCCCCCCTTGAGGCTTTTTCCCAGTGGAAAAAAATTGCGTTTGTGCCCAGGGGATGCTTTTCCCGGTTTTTTGGTCTGGGGTTTCCCCGGGGGGACGGGGGCTTTTTATTTTCTGGGGCCTTACTTTTTTAAAAGGGGTTTTCCTAACGTAAAACCCGGGGGAACCCCGGGGATGGGGAATTTACAAAAACCACATGGGGTTTTTTGTCGGGAAAAAATTTTTTTGGAAAACCTTTTAGGGGGATGTTTTTTCCAAATTTAAGTGGGGGGGGAAAACCTCTTTTTGCTTTTTGGTTTCCCCCATTTCCACCCCCGGGCCGGGGAAAAGCTAAAACCCCAAAAGGCCAGCTCGGGGGTTGGTTTTGGTGGATGGGGGGAATTTAAAAAATTGAAACCCAAAAAAAATCTTTAAAATCTATAAATTTCACAGAAAACCAAGCAAAAGGAAAAAAAAATTGAAAAAATTTTAAAATTTTTTGGACCTTCTACGGGTTACAGTAAAGCCAAAAATTTTTTTCCCGGGTTAAAAAAAAGGGTTTTAACGGGGTTAAAAAAAAACGGGGCCCCCTTTTTAAAAACATTCCCCAAAACCTTCCTCAGTAAACCCCTCATTCTTTTCTCATTTCTATTTGAAAAAAAAAAAAATTTTTTTTAACCCCCAAACCCAAAAAAAAAAAAAAAAAACCCCCGTTTTTTTTCCCGGGGGGACATTTTATGAATTGGGGGTTTGGGGGTTGGGATTTTTAAAAAACCTCCCCGTTGGGGGGCCTTTTGGCTTTGGGGGGGAAAAAAACCTTTTTGGGTTTAATTGGGGTTTGTGGGGGTTTTTTTACACCACAGGTTTTTTTTTTTTTTTTTCCCTTTACCCTCATTTTTTTTTTTTGGACCTTTTTTCTTTCTGCCCCTTTTTTCCCCTTTTGGTTGTTTTGTTTTTAAATTTTTTGGGGGGTTTTCTTTCCAAAACCTTCCATCGTTTTTTTTCCTATTTTTCATTTTGAAAAAAAAAAAGTTTTTTTAAAAAACCCCCCCCTTTTTTTTCCCGGGGGCCTTTTGGGGGGGTTCTTTGGGGCCCTTTCTACAAAACCCCCCCTAAAAATTTTGGGGGGGAACAAACCCCAAAACGAAGGGGGAACAAACAAAAAAAATTTTGGGTTCCCATTTTTTGTAGGTTTTTCACCCCACGGGTTCCCACCCCCCCCCCCCCAAACCCCCCCCCCCAACCTTTCTTCCCCCCCCTTCTTTTTTCCTCCACCCCAAATCATTCCTTTTTTCCCACCCCCCCACCCCCCCATTTTTAACCTTTTTTCCAAGGGTTCAAAAATTTTGACTTTTAATTTAAACAACCCCCTCTGGCTTTGGGGAAATCCCCGGGCCCCATGAGGGGGGGTATTTTTCCCTTCCCAGGCCCCTTGACCCGGGGGACCCAAAATTTTTTTGGGCCGGGTGGGAAAGGGGGGCGGCGCAGGCGGGGGGGAAAACCGGGGGCCCCGGGGGTTTTGGAAAGGTTCCCGGGCCTGCGGGGGGGTTGGCGGGCACAATTTTTGGGGTGGGGGGGCCCAAGAGCCAGCACGGGGGGGGCTTCGCCCCCCCGTTTTTTGGAAAAAAGCTCAGGGCCGGGGGGGGGGAACCCAAGGGGTGTCCGGGGCCCCCAAGGGTTTTTTCCTGTTTTTTGTTTTTTTGGGCCCGTGGCAGGTTTTTGGGTCTACGGGAGCAGGGGGGTTGGGTTTGGGGGGTTGGTGTGTTGTGTGTTTTGTGGGGGTTTTTTTTGTGTGTGGGGGTGTGGGGGGTGTTTGGGGTTTTTGTGTTTTTGGTTTTTGGTTTTTTTTTCGGGTCTGTCTGTCTTTTTTTCCAGCCCACCCAAGGGAAAAACTCTGAAAGGGGGGCAAGGGGGGAATTTTTTTTTGATTTTCCCGGTTTTTTTTTCTCAGTTTAAAAATCTAAAAAGTAAATTATTTTTTTTTAAAAGCCCTCGGGGGGACCCCAAAAATTTGTTTTAAAAAAATCCCAAAAAAATAAAAAAGTGCTTTTTCTTTTTAAAAAAAAGGGCAGGTGTGGGGGGGGGGTTTTAAAAAAATTTTAATCGGTTTTTTTAAAAAAACGGGGGCCAGGAGTTTTCTTTTCCCCTTTTTTCCCTCCCCACTATTTGAATTATTTTTTTTTTTACGGGGTTTTTGGGAAAAAAAATTTTCCAGGGGCCCGACCATGGGGGATTTTTGGGGGTATTTTAAAAGGCCCTTTTTGGCACCCCCAAGTTTGAAACCTCCCTTTTTGGGGAAAAGGGGAACATAAAAAAAAATTTTTTGGAAGGGCCCTTGAGGGGGTTCATTTCTGTTTTGGGACTTTAACCCCGGCCCGGGGCGGGAGGGGGGGACCCCCCTTCCCCCCCTTTGTGTAAAAATTTGGAAAAACCCTTCCAGTTTTCCCAAAAAGCCGTGATATATTTTTTTTCTGGCAAAAAAGGGCTTGCCCCCCCCAAAACCCCAAATCCAGGGGAAATTTTTAGGGGAGGAAAAAAAAAAAAATTGCCTTTGATTTTCTCCCCCCTTTCTTATTTTAAAGGGTTTAAAGAAGGGGGGGGGGAATGGGGGAATTTGGAGGGGGAAAAAAGGGGGAAATTGGGATGTTTAATGCCCACCCTTTGGCCCGGGGCCTCCCAATTTCCCAGTGCATAAAAAAACCCTTTTGCGAAAATTTTTCAGGGGCCCCTTGAAAAGGGCCCTGACCGGCCGCCCTGACTATCGGGTTTTTCTTTCCCCCTTTGGGGGGGTGGGGGGTTTTTCCCCCCACCCCCCCAAGTGCTTTGCCATCCTTGAAAAAACCCCCCTGGCCCCTGGGGGGGGGGAAAGGGTACCCCCTCCCCACGGGGGTTTACCGGGGGGTTTTTGGGGGATTTCTCGCCCAAAAAAACCCCACTGGGTTTTAAACCCATGTGGGCACCCCTTTTTTTTCCCCTTTTTTTAACACTGACCCGGGAAGGTTTTTTCTTTTGGGGTTTGGGTTTTTTCCCCAGGGGGGTGGGGAACCAGGGGGGGGCCTTTAAAATTTTTGGGGCCCAGAAAACAAAAAAAAAAATTTGTAAAAACCCCCGGGGGAAAAACAGGGGGGACTCTCCCCCCTTCCAAAGGGGAAAGGGGGAAGGGGGTCCCCCATTTTTTTCGGGGGGGGAAAGGGGTTTCAAAAAGCATCTTGTTTTCGGGGGGAAGGGGGAGGGGGATCCGGGTTGGGGGGAATTTTTCTTGAACCCGGGCGCACGGGTGCGGGAGAATTTTACTCAAATTTTTTAACTGCGGAAAAATTTTTGCGAGAAAGGTTTTTCATCAAAAAAAAAAAAGCCCGGGAAAAAGTTGCCCAGGGGCCCTTTCTGTACCTTCGGAAAAAACCCCACCGGGAAACCCCGTTTCCCCCTTTTTGCCTTTGGGGCCAAAACCCAATTCAAAACTTTGGGGGATAAAAAAACTGCCCAAAAAACCCCCAACCTCCTTTTTTATTTTACCTTTTTTTAAATTTTCAAAAAGGGAAACCCCATGCGGGAAAAATTTCAGTTTCCCAAGCCCCCGAAAAAAAAATTTGGAGGGAAACCCCCTTAACCCCGGCTTTCCCTTTTGGGTTCCCCAAGGGGATGGGGCCCCTTTTTTTCCGAAAAAAGGACCCCAGATTGGGGGGCGGGAAGGGTGGGGGTTTTTTTTTGGGGAGGTGTTGGCCTTGAGGGGGGGACTATGTTGAAAAAAAAAAGGGTTTGACAAGGAACTTTTTGGGGGAGGGGCCTTTTTTCCTTATACTTTTGGGCCAGGGGGGAACTTTTTTTTCCCAACCCCTTGTATTTTTTTTTTTAACCTCGGGAAAACCTTTAAAATTTTGGGGGAGAAAAAATGTTTTAAAGGGGGACCTTTTTTTAACCATTTTTCCCAAATGATATTTTGGGGGAAGTCGTGTAATTTTTTTTCCAGCTTTTTTTTTTTTTGAAGGGTTTTTTCCCTTTTTTTTTTGAAAAGTTTTTTTTTTTTCATAAAAATTACTTTTTTCCCTTTTTGTTTGGGGTTTTTTCTTGTTTACTAATGTTGGAAATTAAAAATTTTTTTTTTTTTCTTTTTCTTTTTAAGTTTTAATTATTTTCCCTTTTAAAAAAAAAATTTTAGAGAAAAAAAAAAAAAAATTTTTTTCTGATGGGGGCCAAATAAGGGAAAGTCTCTATTTGAATGTATTAAAAAAGTCAAAAAGGGGAAAAAGTGTGTGTGGTGGGGTTTGGGTGTTTTGTCGTGTGTGTGTTTTGGTTTTGGGGTTTTTGGTGTGTTTGTTGATTGGGGTGTGGGGCAAAAATTCCTGGCAGAAATTCACACTCTACGCCTTTTTGGGGGCCGGGGGAGAAGGGAAAAAGGGAAAAATTTTAGGGGGGGTGTTAAAAAGACAAGATCAGGTTTTCTTTTTTTTTCCCTGTATCGTTTTGGGAAACCTTTCCCCCATCCAAACAGGGGGGGCCCTGAATTTTCAAAACCAAAGTTGGAAAAAATTTTTATTCCAAAAAAATTTTTCCCCTGCTTGAAATTAGGTGAAAAAAGGGGGCAATAAAAACAGGGGGGAAACCTGGGGGTTGGGGGTTTTTTTTAAAAGGGGTTTTGGGCCCCCCCCTACAATGGGGATTCCAAAAATGGGAGGTTTTTCTTTCCCCCCTTTCCCCCCTGTCAGGGATTTTCTCCCCTCTTTTCCCTTTTCCTCCCCCGGTTTTTTTTTCCTTCTTTTCTTTTCCCCCCTAGGTTTTCAGGGTTTATTTTTTTTCTTTTTTTTGATGGCCTTTTGATTTTTTTGTTTTTTTTTTCCCCCCCCCAAAAATTTTTTTAGTTGTTTTTTTTTTTTGCTTTTCCCCCCTGTTTTTTCGGGGTTTTTTCTTTTTTTTCTCCCGGTTTTCTTTGGGGTTTATTTTCCTTTTTTCTTTTTGGGTTTTTTTTTTTTCATCGTTTTTCCGATGGCCCCTGGGTTTTTTTCTTTTCTTTGTCCCTTTTGAGGGGCTTTTTTTGTTTTTATTTTTTCATTGGTTTTTTTTGATGGGCCCGCTTTTGTTTTTTTTTTTTCTTTTTCCCCCTGTTTGTTTTTTTGGGGTTTTTTTTTCTCTTTTTTTGATGCCTTTTAGTTTTTTCCCCTTTAAACTTTCGTTACCCTTCCCGGTTTCCGTCTTCTTCTTTTTTCCTCTCAATAAAAAGAAATGGGGAAAATTTGCCTTTACGTCGAAGGGAAAAAAACCCGGGCCCGGGGGGCATGGGGGAAAAGGGTTTGGGGGGGAAAGTTTTTCGTTTTTAAAAATCAAACTCGAAAACAAAGAAAATTTTGGGTTTTGTTTTTACGGGAAAGGGGAATGGTTCATTAAAAGGGGAGGGGTTTTAGGGGAATATGCTGATTTTTTTTTAAGGGGTTTTTTTGCCAAGGGTTTTAAACTTTTTTTAAGGGAGAAAAAAAAAAATTTTAAAAAGATTTATATTTTTTATTTAGGGGGGGGGGTATAAGAAAAAAAACAAAGGGGCCAAAGCACGTGGGGCCCTTTTCCTTTAAGGGAAAATTTAAAGGGAAAGGGGGGCTACAAATCTTTTCCAAAAAATTTTGGGAAAAAAGGGGAGGGGGGGGGGTTTAGGGTCAAGGGGGGGGGAAATTAAAGGTTAAATGGGGGGAAGGGGGGGGGTTTTATCTGGCCCCTTTTGGGAGAGAGATGGGGGGTTACCGATCTTGTAGCGCTTTTCTGTTTTACCAAATTTTCGGAGGGGGGGCAAAACCCCCAAATTTTTGGGGGAGAAAAAATTAACCCGTTTTTTTTTGCGGGTTAAAAAAAAAAAAAAAACCCAAAAAGCAGTTCAGCAATTTTTGGGTTGATGGTCCCCAAAAATTTTTTCTTCCCTTTTTATTTCCCCGGGCCCGCTTGGGTTGGGGCCCCAAATTGGCAATTTTTTCTGAAACCAATGGCCCCTTTTAAGTACTTTTTTTTTAAATTTTTTTGCCCAATTTTTAAGATTCCCCCAGGGGTTTTCAATTGGGGATATCCGAAACGATTTGGGCCCCCGAAAGCAACAAGGGGGGGATTTCTAAAAAAGGGATAAAAAAAACGGTGGGTGAATTGCCCGGGGGGGAGAGGGGGGAAGGGGGGACAGAGGAAAAAAAATTAACGGGGTTTTCTCAGGAAAAAGGTTTTTCCTTTTTTTGAAGGGAAGGAAAAAAAAGGGGCTTTTTCCCTTTATATGAAAAACAGAAGCCCAAACATAAAAGGGGGGCCAATTGGAGGATCCCGGGGAAAAGCTGGGAAAAAAAAAAAAAATTGGGAAAAATGGGGGGGGAGGGGGCTTTTTCCTTTTTGGCCCAAAAAAAAAGAGGGGAACATGGAAAAGGGGGCTTGGTTTAAGGGGGAAATCCCCAAAGGGGCCCCGGGGGGGAGGTTCCCCCTTTTTCTTGGCCCCAACTGGGTTTAAGGAAAGGGCATTTTGGGTTGGTTTTTTGGGACTTCCGACGTTCTTTTTTTGGGGGCGGGGGGGGTTTATAGTTAGCCCTGTTAGTGCCCTAGGGAGAAGGGGGATTTTTTTTGTACCCTTTTTTGAAATATTAACCCAAAAAATTTTGTTAAAGAAAAGGGGGGTGAATGGGATTGAACCCCCAAATAATTTTTTGATGGACGAATGTAAAATGAAAAAAAAGGAAAAAAAAATAAAGAAAAAAAAGATTAAGAAAAAATAAAAGTAATGGTTTTTCTTCCCCCAAAATGAAACCCCCAAAAGGGGGGTATCACCGCTGGAAAAAAAAACCCCAAACCAAAAAAATGGGGGGGAAAAAGTCTTTGGTTAAACTTTAAAAAAGGCCCTTTTTCGTTTTTTACCCCCCGCCCCCAGATGGGAAGGGGGGACGGGCCCCCCACGGGCCAAAAAGTTTTTTTGGGCCGGGGCCTGGCCAAAGGGGCAAGACAATTTTTTCAGAAAGGGGGAACCAGGAAAAATTTCCCAGAGGGGGGGGGGAGGGGGCCGGGTTTCCCCAAAGGGGGGAAGGGACAAAGGCCCCAGATCTCCGGCGGTTTTTATCCAAAAAAGGTGGGGGTTGGGGGTATCTGTTCTTGGGCATCATGGGAAACGTATTAAGTTTGGGGGGGCGCGTTGTTTTAATTTTTTTGGGTTTTAAATTTTTCTTTTACCCCGGAAATGATTTGGGTTTGTTTTCGTTTTTTGGGGGGATTGTTTTTTTGCTTTGTTTCGGTTTTGTGGGGTGTGTTTTTGTGTGTGGGGTGTTTTGTTTGGGGGCCCGGGGGCGGGGCCCCGTGATGCCCTTTTAAATTAATTTTTATTTTGTTTTTACAATTTTTAGTGAAAGGGTTTTTTTAAAAAGGGAAAAAACTTTATTTCTTATATTTGTGATTTTTTTTTTCAAAGCTGTTGATAAAACTTTAGGGGGATTTTAAACTTTTCCCCCCAAAATTCCCCTTTGACCCCCTTTCTTCTCTCCTTTCCTCTTCTTCTCTCTCTCCCTTTTCTTTTCTTCTCTTCTTTTCTCTTATTATTGTTATTTTTTTCAAAATTTTTTTTTTTTTTTTATTTTTTTTTTTTTTTGTTTGTTTTGGGTTTTAATTTTTTTATTTTTTTTTTGGGTTTTTTTTTTTCATTTTCTCTTTGTTTTTTTTTTTTTGTTTCCCCCTTTGATTAAATGACGCTTTGGGTTGTTTTTTTTTTTGCTTTTTTACAAATTTAAATTTTATTTTGGGGCTTTTATGTTTTTTTTAAGGTTCCCTTTTCAGGGGTGAGGACCCGGGTGTAAAAAAGACGTCCCCGTTTCTTATTAATTTTTTCCTCGGGAAATTTAAAGGGAAATTTTGGGGCCTTTTTTTTCTTCTCTTTTTTCTTTCTTTTCTCTCTCTCTTCTCTTCTCTTTTTCTCCTTTTCCTTTTTCTTTTTCTTTTCTCTCTCTGTAGTGGTTAAAAAAAAGGGCCCGAGCAAAGCTAAAAAACCAAATTTTTTTCTTTAAAAACGTAAAAAATTTTTTCCCTTCCCCCAGAAAACCCCTTGTGGTGGGGGCCCAAATCCCCGTTTTTTTTTTCCAAAAAAAGGGTTTGGGGGGAAACGAGGGGTTACCCCTAAAGGGAAAAAAACCCCAAAATTTTTGGGGGGGGCAGAAAGGGAAAAAAGGCCCCCTGATTGCGAGGTAAGGGGGAGGAAAAACCCGGGAAAGGAAAGCAAAAACGTTGAAATTTCTGTGTATGGGTTTTACTCTTTGGGAAATAAAATGGGGGCCCCCGGAAAAAAAGGGAAAAGGGGGGGGGGGGAGTTTTTGGGGGGAAAAGGTTTTTTTAGTTTAAAATTTTTTTTGTAAAAAGGGGCACAATGAAGGAGGGCCCAAAACACAGCTTCGTTTTATCCCAAGGGGGGGGCCTGTGTCAACGAGTCCCTTTACGGGTGGGAACCCCCAAAACTTTTCTAAATTTTTCCAAAAGGGGGGGCCCCATGGCATGGGTTTTAAAAAACAAAAAAGGATTAAAATGGGGTTAAGGTGTGGATTTAAAAATGAAAAGGAAATTTTTGGGGGAGGGGGGGTTTTATGGGGAAAGGGGGGAATTTAGATGCTGGAAAATTGGCGGGAATTAAGGGCCCCCAAAGTTTTTTGGTTTAGGGGCCTTGGGGGGGGAAACCCACGTTTAAAAAAATTTTTGGGTGGGCCATTAAATTTCTGGGGGAATTTCCCTGGGGAGGGGGAAATTTGGGGGAAGCAGACATAAGTGGGGTTGGTTGGGTAAAGGGAAAAAGTGAGGTTGGAAGAGCTGTGACAGGGGGGAAAGTGAGGTGGGAGTGTGGGTTTTGTGAAGAGGGAAGTGGGTGGGGAGGTAGCAGTGAAGGGGGAAAGGAGGTGGAGTGTAGGTGTGAAGAGGGAAGTGAGGTAGGGAGTAGATGTGAAGAGGGGTGAGGAAGGAATGTAGTGTCCCGGGAAAAGTGGGTAGAATTAAAGTGGGCTGGAGAGATTTTCAGTCAGATGTAAGAGGGAAAAGGGGAGTAGTGTCGAAAAAGGAGGGAAAAAAAATAGAAAAAGGTGGCTTAGGATGGGGAAAAAAAAAAACTTAAGTGATGTTTATTTTTTCTTTAAATTGTCAAGAAATTATTACAAAGGTGGTCTCCCCTTTTTCGTTTTCCCCCCATTGAATTGCGACCATTCCGAAAGCGTTCGCCAAAGTTGTCCCTGTTTCTGTTAAGGGGTCCCTCCCCCTTTCATTGCCCGATTTTTTTTTTTTTTTTTTTTTTTTTTGTTGGGGAGTGGGGTTTTTGGGCGGTCAGGAGGGGGGGGAGGGGAATGCATTTTTTATTAAAGTTATTTGGGGGAAAAAAAATGGGTGACCTGAATTTTTTTTGTGGTTGAAAAAGTCTAAAAAACCAGTTACCCTACCTTTGTTTAGCGAAAACCCACTCAGCAGGAAGTTACCAAAGACACACCAGAAATTCAGTTTTGAAAAAGGGGAAAGTGGGTTTCGTTGATCAAGGGACCCCGAAATTTGCATGAAAGAAAGAATTTTTTTTTCTTTGCGGGAGAGAAAAAACTGGAAAATCAGTAAGGAAAAAATACCTTTGGGGGTTTTGGAGAGGTGAAACGGAAATTTGGGGGAGTGGAAGTGGAGAACGAGCGGCTGAAAATCTAAGATGGAGCACCTCAACGGAATGCAAACCCGGGGGAACGTAATGGCCTGGAAAAAAGGTGGGGTGGAAAAACCCCCGGTTTTTTCTGAAAAGTGGTTGAATGTGAATTTATGCAAAGCACTCGTATCTTGTTTCTGTGTCTTTCTTTGTTACCTGGTGGGCTGTGTTAAAGTATGGTGTGTGTGTTGGTTGTGTTGTGTGTGTGTGTGGTGATATCACTCCTTTTTCTCGTTTCCTGTCTTTCTTTGTTACCCGTTTGGTCTGTGCTTAGTGTGTGTGTGGTGTGTGTGGTGTGTTGGGGGATGTAATGCACCCTTTTTTGTTTCCATGTTTTTTTTTGTTACCCCTGTGTGGTCATGAAAAGTGTGGTGTGTGTGTTGTGGTGTGTTTTTTTGGGGTGTGTGGTGTGAGAGTGGGGTGTGTGTATGCACAGCTATGTGTGTTTGTGTGTGCAAGGTGTATGTATGGGGGTGTGTGTGTTTTTGGTGTTTTTGTTGTGTTTGTGGTGTGTGTGGGTGGTGTGAGTGGTGTGTGTGTGTTGTTTTTTTGTGTGTGTGTGTGTGGTTTGTGTGTGTTTCTGTTGTGTTTGTGAGTGGTGTGGGTTGTTTTGTGGATGTGTGTGTGTGTTCATTGTGTGTGTTGTGTGTGGTACAAAAAAAGCAGGGTTCTGAATTTTTCACACAGTTATGAAGTTTGTATAGTATGTTTTGGAATGGTTTTCCGGTAGAAGCCAAAAGGCAGCGTGTGTGGGGATTATTAAAATTTAGAGAAGGTCAGTGGCCCCGGTCATGCCTATTTTTTTTTTACAGTTTCCCACTGTTTTAAAATAAAAAACCACCTACTTTCATTTTTTTTTGGTTTACGGGGGGGGGAAATGAAACCCATAATATTTTCTTTATACGGGGCACAATTGGAGTGAACCCAAATATTTTGTACAGTTTTCTCATTTGGAAAAGAACCAGATATTTTTTTAAAACGGGATTTTCCGCTTGGAAAATTGCCCCAGATATGTTGGTGTGGAGATTAATGATGAAACTACGCATTCTTATGAAAAAATTTTTACCGTACGAAAGAAATCATTGATATTTTTGTTTTGATTTCACAGAAAGGAAATAACCACAAAGCTTTTTATAACCCCTTTTAAGTCGGAAATGAATATGCTTCCCCTTCTTCCATTTTTCAAATCCTTAAGGAAATCTGATGCTTCTAGTTAATTAAGGGGGGGGGGAAAAAAAATTCATTTTTCAAAAAATCCTTAAAGGGGAAATTGATGCTTCTAGTTAAAAAAATTTAAGGGGGGGGAAAAAAATTCCATTTTTCAAAGTCCTTAAGGAAAATCTGTTTCTTCTGTTAACTTAAAGGGGGGGGGAAAAAACTTTCCCTTTTTTAAAGTCTTTAAGGCAAATCTGTGTTTAGTTAATTAAGGGGGGGGGAAAAAAAAAAATTATTTTTCAAAGTCCCTTAAAGGCAAATTGATGCTTCTAGTTTAAAAATTAAAGGGGGGGGGAAAAAAACATCACAAAACAAAAAGAAAAAAAGCCAATGGTTAAATGTTTAGGGTTAAAGCGAGACAGGTAGAAAAAAAGATTCGGGGGCCCTGTCCCAACCAATGGAACTTTTGGTTGGGCACAGGTGGCGGGGGGAGGAAAAACCAACTTTCCCCCAAAGCCGTGAGGATTGGCCACAGCCCCCAATTACCCCCGGTTGAGGCCTCAAGATGAAAACATGCTGCTAACAAAATCAGTGCAGGCGCAAAAGGGTTAAAAAATTAAGGTCGGTCTGGGGGGTATTGTTGTTGTTTTTTTTATGGGTTGTGTGTGAGGGTAATGCATGATGGTTGTTGATTATGGGGGGGGGGGGGGGGGGGGTTTTTGAGCAAATTGTTTTTGTGGGTGCTTTGAGTGTACACAAGTTAAAAGGGTCAGCTTTGGTTTTTGAGGTTTTCGTAGGTTTGTGTGGAAGTGATGTTGGTTGGTTTGCTAGAAGACAGACGATTACGAAGACAGTGAGAATGTGTGTGTGTGTGTGTGTGTGGTGTGTGGTTTTTGTGGGTGTGTGTGTGTGTTTGTGTGCATGTGTGTGTGAGTGTTTGAACAAGATTTTGTGAGTGCTTAGGTTCACATGTGATTTTAGGGCCTGTTATTTTTTTTTAAAAAAAAATGGGGCATGTGCTCAAATGATGTACAATTTTGTTTTCTAAAAAAATTTTTTGGTGTGAAATTTTTTGGAATATGGTAGAAAAACATCAGAGAAAATTGGGGAATAAGTTCATTTTAGTCTCTTTGCCATTTTTATTCCCTGTCTGTGTCTTTTCACGGGACATTTTTATGTCAACAGAAGGATAGTGTATTGTCCCGGCCAGGTTAAAACAGTAAGAAATGAGGTTTTACAAAACATACATTACATATGCTTTTTTGGGGGTTTAACATGCACAAACATGCAATTAAAGTGCAAGCAATTAACGCAGTGAGATGTCCCCTAACTGGGAAAAGTCAATGGCTGTTGAAAATTATTTATTGGTAAATGGTGGATTAGGGTTTGCTTTTTTTTTTTTTTTTTTTAATTTCCCCCCCTTCCTTCCCGTTTTTGAAAAAAACCCATTGTTTCCAGAGTTTTTTGGAGGTGAATTTTTTCCCCGGTTTATTCAGGGGGGTCGTTTCATATAATATCATTGATCTTTTCCGTTTATCATTATGCCAGTCCCCACTCACCCTTTGTTGCTGATGCAGAAATAAAAAAAAAATAATCCAGTGCTTGCTTCCCTCTGGCGGAGGACTCCGAGCAAAAGAGGCGGAGAGGAAAAATGAAGGATCAGATCCAGTCTTGAAGACGGAGGGGAGACCGCACGGCCAGTTCTGGCCGCAGGCAGCAGATTGAGCAGCTAAAAGGGGAGAAGGGAAAAGCTTTCTATTTTAAGGTGGGGGTTTTGGGGTCGGGTGGCAGTCGTTTTGTACTCTGTTATGCCACCCTGCAACATGTTTTTATTTTTTTGATTTAGAAGTGAGATTAGTTTTTCTGGTCTGTATTATACAGCGGAAACCCCCCACCCCCCAAACCCCCCCCCCTCCCCACCCTTTCCCATCCCCCCCCCTCCTCCCCCAAACCCCCTTTCCACCCTCCCAATCCCCCTCCCCCCCCCCCATCAGCTCCATAACAGCATTCATCCCTCTTATACATTGATCCCAACAAAAAAGTTATCTGTTTTTCACTTTTTAACGCAGTTAAAAAGTCAAATGAGTAGTTTAGTAAATTTTTTTTGATAGTTATAAATAAGTTTCTAGAGATGATGATGCATGTGTCTGTTTGTTGTCTGTCTCCCTGCAGACTACCAGGATGTGTGCCGACAGCTGGGAGAGGGGGCCCATTATTACAAAAAACAGCAGCGGCAGAGCGAGCATGACGGGAAGCCCCCGAAAGGGTTTGAGCGGTGATCCCCCTCACAGGAAAAGGGGAAAAAAGGGGCGGGGGATATGGAGGGGGTTGAAAATGCGGGGGTTCATGGAAGGGGGGAAAACCTGCCCAAGCAGTTATTCTATGTACGCCCCTTTTCGTTTTGCCTAAACTTTGATGTGAGCGAAAAAAAGGGAAAATGGTAGTGAAAACGTAAGTTTTGTCTACATAAAAAGAGAAGAACTAAAAAGATGAATATTTCATTTTTTCCAGCCACATTGGGATGGTTTTGTTTGTTTGTTTATTTTTTTGTTGTTTTGTTTTGAAATGTGCATTGCGAATCATGAATGAAACTAAATAAAAAATGTGCCCCCCCAGACCAAAAAGGGTTTTTACATGAAAAATACCATTTTAAACAAAATGTTCTTCTTTGAGTCTGTTTGACCATTCAAACACCACCCCTTTTCCCCCTTTGTCTCTTCCCCTTTTTTCCCCTTCCCCCTTCCCCTCCCTCCCCCCACCCTCCCTGCCTCATGCCCTTCCCCCCCTTTGTTTTTTACACTCTGTTTGCCCCTTTTTTTTTTTTTTTTTCCTTTTTTACGAGCAGAGAGGAAGAACAGAAGCGGATTTAATGCGCGGGAAGGAACTGCAGTGACCAGTTTGGCCGCCCTTGCAGGAGCTGGAGGGACCATCAAGTAAGGGGACCATGGGTACGCCCTCCCCATAGCACCAATTCTCACTCTGACACTCAAATTTAAATTTTTTCCCGAAAAAAGGTATGTTTGTTTTGGAGGAGACATAGATTCCAAAGTCTTGTGGATTAAGAAAAAAGCAACAAAAATTCTTTTTTGCTTTATTTGAAGATGTAAACAGTACTTCTTGGAAAGTTTGAAAGTTATCCTCTGGTAATGTGGAAGTAAATTTAAAACTTCTTTTTTTTTTAAAATGCTGTATAGTTGGGGGGGTTTATGTTGTCTGTATTATACATCCTTTCTAGTGATTTTTTTGTCATCGTGTGCATGTACTTGCAACACGGACCCCTTCTTAATTCCCTCTTTGTCTTTTAAATTCATTTTATATTAGTTTAAATCTGCGCAGTTTTGGTGTCAAAACTTTTTTTTTTTGCTGTCCCAACCCTTTGGGCCCCCCACCTGAGAGGGCAGTCCCCCCACCCGCTCACCCACGCCACTCATTCCGAACCCCGCCCACGCAAGCCCAGTCGCCCCCCCGCAGCCCCCGGCCGGCAATCCCAAAGGGGGGGTCAGTGTCAAGTTGTCAAGAGGGAACCACAGAGGAAACTGCATTTCTGCGAGTCACTTTTGGGGGTGTTAGTGGACCTGTTTTTGATTAAGTACGAGGACACACTTCTAAACCCCCACTGACGACAAAATTGCTTTGCGCGGAGGGCGTGAGGGACTTCCCCCCAAGGGGCCAAGTCCGTCCAAGACAGCCCCCCTAGATCGCCCCAATAGGTGGTGATGGAACCCCAAATCAAGACCCCCCCCCCCCCGACCCCGAAAAAGGGAAACAAAATTGAGGACCGGGGGGGGGGGGCGTTTTTTTTTGGGGGGGGGGGCGAATTTTAGAATTTTTTTTATGTGATCAATGAGAATGAGGAGATTAAATGATATACGGATTTCCATTTCGGTTGGATACATGACAGGGCTGTCTCTACGCTTCCTTTATAAATATCCCCCATTTAACCCCGGCCCCCAAAAGATCAGGCATCTGCAGTGTTGGTCAGGGAAATTTTGGGGAAAACTCTCGAAAGCATCCTTTAAATGGATGAAATCGACTGTTGGCCCAGTTTCCCAATGAGCCCCAGCAAATCAACTCTGGTGGAGCCCGGGGTAAAAGCCCCTTTTTACCCCCCCCCTGGAAATTACCCCCGGGGGAAGTCTGGGTAGGCTTTTACCCCCGGGGGGCATTCCGGGCTAGCGGAAATTACCCCCCCCAGTTGGAATGACCCCCCAATTCATTTTTAAA
>JAMYXO010001642.1:0-28242 GCA_033310375.1 Conus canariensis | reverse complement strand
TAGGCTGCAATCACGTTGCCAAAATTGCTGAGAGAGTATCTAACTATTTACAGTGGGCCAATGATCTTAACTTTATACGGCCTTGTATTTACCTATGTCTGTAGACAAAATTGATCGTTTGGAAAAAAAACAAAATTCCACCAATAACTTTTTATGGTCTAAACATGGTCTGAAGAAACCAAACCTTTGCCCTCAATGAGAGGTGTCAAAGAAAACAGTCCAACCTATAGGCGAACCAACCAAAACTCATGTAGACACTTACTCCTAATGCAAAGCTTTAAGGGTTGCACTACATCTAATACGCACAATGAGTTGATTACTTTGCATACTACAAAACAACATAGCAATCAAGAATTCTCTGTAGGAAAAATGTTTAACAAGAATTCACGTCAGTTACAAGCTTCGCGAGCGAACTATTATAAAACAGTGTATTAGCCCTGTTGACTGTGATACAGAATAATTACGCCCGGAAAGGCAAGTAAAGTTAGTTTTATGTTAAGAACTGGGAAACAGGTTGCTAACTCAGGGGTTCCTATTATGTTGTCTTTTTACGCAGGCTTCGAATAACTCATTGTTCCTTATGAGAGGACCAACACCACAGTAAATTCCTAATAATACAGTGCTTACATGAGTAATCAATCAGATTTGCTCATTTGCCTTCATCATTGTCTAGGTCGGGATGGCGCCCATTCATATAGCCAGAATTAAACAGAGGGATCCAAATGCTGCTAAAATACTTTCTTTAAAACGCATGCAGCTAGGTGCGTAATGCCTGTTCTATCTAATAATCTAAACTTATTTGATAATTCATAATGGGACGCCTGTAGACCAAAAACAAGTATGACTCAGCATCATGTTGGATTTGTGGGGCGGCCTTGGTTGCCACGCAGAGAATCCATCTTAAGAGACCATGATCAACATTTGTGGAAAGTTTAGTGGAAGCCAGCACATTAACAAATGCAATCTTCAACTAAGTTTGAACCAAAGGACATGGGAAGCTGCCTATTATTCTTTCACAACTTGCGAGGTTAGACTTCACCGTTATATGCAAGCAGTAACCAGTGACTTCAGGGGTGTCATGCATTGCCACAGTCATCAGAAAAAAGTACATGTGTTTTCACTTAAAATAACATGTCTTTCTACGGACTCTATGCAACACATGATGGGTTCAATTAGAGTCATGGCTATGTCCTATAGTCCTGCACAATAACTGAAGGGAATATTTTGACCCCAACTCTGGTTAGTAAAGGGCGTTTTTTACCTTATGAGTACTTATGAACAGTCGGCAAAGGGTTTGGACGAAGATACACTTCCGCCTAAAAGGCGCGTTCTTTTATAGTCATTAGGGAAAGGACATCATTGATTCTGATTAACAGCATGCTCAAGATGAGTGAGTTGTTCTAGAGTGTAAAACGGATGGGAGGACTATCATGTTTCTTATTTAATGGCGGATACCTGTTTGTTGGCCGGACGTCTTTGAAATTATAGGAAGACCTGCATGAAATCTTTACAGCCTTGGATTCCCGCGATACCATTTCTGCGCCGGATTGAGCTGGGACGTTTCTTAAAATTTATGGCAGTACAAATTGGATTATTGTGTCTAACTGCAATGCTTCAGATGATTGAAAAACGGATTGCGTGGGTGGAATCAGTATGGCGTCGCCACAAGTAATGTAAAGCAAACAAACAAATACTTGGGGACTATGACCACTCCAAGTAAAAGTCATAACTATCTCATGTATTTTGATGCAATCAATCTGTATGGATGGGCAATGGCGCAATTCACTTCCATTACGCTAACTTTTAAATTGTACAAACAGATAGGGGGGATAATATTCAAAAAGCATTATAGTGGTTGGGCTAGTTTGACGCCAGATCAAACAGTGTGGATACATTCTAAGAAAGTTGACTTTGATTTTCCTCAGGAACTCCAATGATTACATTAATGGACTATTCCATTAGCGCAGAAAAGTTCTAAAGATGGCAAAAAAACAGATCCACCTAAACTTGTGCCTTAATTCTTCGTTGGCAAAAATATATGATGTCTGCCATTACAGGCTTCTACAATTTTTGTTAAGGACATGGTTTGATGTTGTCAGCTTGTTCATCGTATAATTTGCTTTTGATCAAGAACAGTTCATGAAACTCATCATTAATGAAGAACACTGTTTCAGAACTAAATCCACAGATGCTTCAGAAAAAGAACTTTTTCATGTTGATGAAACAACAGCTGTTTTGGAATGACTATGGAGATTCACGCACTCGCGTAAAGATGTTAGAATTGGGTAAGCTCGATGCGAACGATGCATTTAATAGCTAACTTCTTAACCTAAGATCAGGATTAGAGATTCATGATCGCTTTTTGGCATAATGAGGTAAAAAAATGAAAGTCAAATTGGATAAGCCCGTTTTTATTGGCGTTTTCTGTTTTAGAGCTGTCGAAGCTTTGATGTTAGAATTTCTTTCGGACTATCTTTAAACCCTTGTATCCTGAGTTTCACTAAGTACTTTTCACAGATACAGATTCCTTGTAATCGACATCCTACTGAAGCATATCTATAATGACATGGAATTAGAAGTAGCTAAAGGGGCAATGCGGGATGGTAGTAACATTGATTATCCTAAAGATTCACCTTTGCATTCAGTTATTATTAAGATAGTTTTAGGTAAGATGAAGGAGGAATTATCTGGAGAGGTGATCAAGGAGGTTGTGGGTTTGAAGGTCGAATATTGTTACAGTCTTTCAAAGCCAAAAAAAAAAGTTGTTAAATAGCAATAGGAATATCTGTTGTGTTGTGCTGTCTAAGCATTCACATACCTCAATTACAAAGAAGCATGTTTGGCTATAAGACTTTTCTATCATGACAATTTCAAGCTGCGTTTAATCTGCATGAGAGTAACTACAAAACAGTTGTTTCTATATCGGTTCTCGTGGACCGCACTAACACAAAAAGGAGTATTTGTTAATCCAGAGTTCTTCATATGAGATTGGTCACTGGAGGACATTTGGTCAAGCGCATATTAGATACTCAGTAATTTCTTTATCCAGTATAGCCGGATTATTTGTGGTTGTTGTTTCAAGATTTTTGATTTTGTTTTTTCAAAATTATTAGGTTCTATTGGCAGTTATTCCATTTATCATTGTTCTTATTAATAAATTTATACGCAAATAATTTTTTTTGAGCTTCCATTTTTAAACTCCAAATATTTTTACGTAAATTAATTAAGCGACCTGGATACTGTGTCTGAGGGATTATCTGCAGTTCTTCCTTCCACCAAAGATCTTCGGGGGGCTGGTCGTTTTGTTGTGTCAGTTTTCTGTAAATTAATACACGGGCGGATTTATTTTTCACAATTTTTTTTATCTCATATGGATCAAACACTCCAAACTGGATCTGTTGCCCGTTGCGGGTGTCCCTTCTGCTGCTCCGGTAAATAAAGTACCTTACTTTCAAACCTAATTGGTAATAGTTTGCTTGATGAAGACTCTCCTTCAAACACACATTTATTTTTTGTTTTTTGATTGCTTGTAGATACTGGGTTTTAGACCTTTAAATTCTTCATTAGTTCATTGCACGTAGAACTGGGGCAGTCTTCTAACCCTTCTGGTTGCGAGAATTGTCTATCAGCTCTCTGTGGATACTTGGTAGGAAAATAAAGCCTTTCAAAGTAAACTGTTTGTTAAAGCTTTTCCAACCAAACCCTGTGATCTGTGAACACCGGAATGCTCCTTTTAAGGGTAACTCTATGTTTTAAAAATAATTGATTTACTTGACCTTTAAATGCTTTTCCATCATCGACGTGAATCATGCGGAGGATATGTTAACGGGCTCGATGATATTTCAGTTTGTTTATAGCGACAGCACAGCAGAAGAAGCACTAGTTTGTGTTTATGGTTCCGCTCTTGTATTTGAAGCTATGTCAATGACTGTAAGTGCGTAACTTAAATCTTTTTCGTCTAATCGAATCATGGGGTAAATATAGAAGATCCATTTGTGGGGTGGCGTTCGGTATGTGTTGACAAAGTGTGGTCTTTGTATTCGTTTAGGTGGCTGGGTAAATAAATTTGCCATTATCGCTTTGTTTAGATAACCATTTCTTTTGCTGTTTTGTTCACTGATCCCGCTGCTTGGCTAAGCTTTTTAATTGTGTTTATTCCCTTCCAAATCCTTTTGGAGAATTAATAGATCTTGTTCATTTTTTTTATTCAGACAATACTTTGTTGCAACAAAATAAACAGCGGTCATGCCAAAGACAATAAAATTATTTCTTGGAATCTTTGTTTTTCTGATGGTTGATAAAAGTCGCTAAAATTTTGCGTGGGGGCAATGTTTCACTTTGTTGCCTGTTACTAGAAAAATATTCTTTTATTGCTGGTCTACATCTTTATATGTGTATGCTTGCATGTCCTGTGTTTAAGGTCCTGTCGTTTATAAAATCTAACTGCTCCATTCCTTTGCTTTTCATAGGTGTCTTGTGCAGCAGCTAGTGCTCCATAGCTCTGTTATGTATTTTTCTCTCAGTTGTTTTTTGTAGGTTACTAAAATGCGTATGTACTTCCGCTAAAAGCAAGTGCAATTAACCACAGCGCCACCAAATCATCATTACGAGTGAAGCCATTTGTTATAAATGTTTTTTTTTTAATTTACATATTGATACTGTCTGGAATTATTCCTTTGCTTAACTAGAATAATCTTTCGTTGCAAAAATGAAGCTGTAATTACAGCATTCAGCTTTGCTGGTCTTCAAAGTCTAGTTGCAAAGATCTGCTGGTTTTATTTTTAACAGGCTTTTACCAAGCTTTTGTGTATCCTTCACTTAGTCTCAATAACAGCAGAATGGTATACAAGGTTAGTAATAGTTTTTTCGGTGCTCATTTTTAAAAAATAAAATATATTTATTCATTAATAATTACATGAAACTGCGCTGATCTACCTTCCTGAATCTTAGATTACAAATGAATCAAGTGGATGACCAAGCTATTATGCGCCAAAAGGAAAGGCATGTATCTTAGCAGCATGTGGAAAAACATAAAACAGTACCTTGGAAATGGATCAGCATTAGAACAGATTCAAACAGATGTCGAAGCAAGACATTGTAAAGTATCACAACAGGTATGAAGCGCAACTGGGGTTCAAGGGAATGGTAAAAAGTGTTGGGGCAAAAACGGTTCTTAGTTTGTACACTAATACTAGTTTGTGATTTGCTCCCATTGATTCTGAACAAGATTTTATGTATGATTTATACACAGGATCCCGTTTTTACCAAATCATTAGAGTCTCTAGGATGTGATCTATATTACAGATTTGGAACATGTTATCGCCATTAATCATGGGATTATTACTTTTATCATTTTAGATTTTGTTTCCCTTCACAAAAATTGACCGAGCCAGGAAAATCAGCATGAATCAGAAAAAACATGAATCAGGTGGAGAAAGTGACGCCAGTAAAAAGCCTTCCTCTCCTGGGCGTGTTGCATCAGGAAAAAAATTTAGCAGAGTGGAACAAAAACTAAAAAAAATTAATGTTGAATCACAGAATATAATCATAATGAAAAAAAACACAGTTGTGCCAGAGCCACAACAAGAACAAGTTGTTTTCAAGTCCCGCAACATCATCATGGATTATTTGGATTAAAAGAGTTAGCATTTTTGGCGTTTATTGCTGTTGGTGGGGCGTGGTTTATTACGTTTATAAAAACATATTAAAGAAAGGACAGCAAAACCAAAGCAGCCCAAAAAATCACAGCACTAAATCCAAATCTGAACAAAAAGAAAATACAGAACCGCCAACATACAAAAGATCATTTTGATCCATTTGATATGCAGTTAATATTTCAAGATCTAATAAATAATTTTAAGTGACTGGAATAAGAACTTGTAACGACTTCATGACGACTTGATGTAAAACTTAAATAAGATATTGATAAGAACTTGAGGTAACTTGTATTAAAAACTTAAAAGTAACTTGATAGAACTAGATTAAGAATTTTGGGGTAATTGATTACGAACTTGGGGTGACTTAATAAGGACTTGGGGGGGAAAACGTAATTAAGGGACTTGGGGCGGTGACTTAATTAAGACTTAATTAAGGACTTGGGGTGACTTAATTAAGGACTTGGGGGTGAACTTAATTAAGGACTTGGGGTACTTAATTATGGACTTGGGGCGAAAAAGTTGGAACTGGTAGGACCACTTCATCATTTGATATGTCAGCCACTTGCTTTGTGACTGAACAGGATGTGCGTGGGCGCTGCTGTGCTGTCTGATTCGTTTGTCGGGCTGGCCTGCAATACTACGTTAAGCGCGATGAAGAACAGAGAAAGACGGCAGTCACGCTATAGCAAAGAACGTGTTAGCGCACGCACGCTGTGCGGACAGACCAATCTATTTGGTGAATATGTTGTACCGGACCTTTCCCTGACTGACTCAACACTTTAAAACATTGATGTTGTGTGCGCGTGCTGTGTGTGTGTAAAATATAGTGTAGTTAAAAATGTGGAGTCATTGAAGTACTCCCTTCGTTGGATTAATAAACTATGAAAAGACGACAGAATCTTTGTAAATAATATCCGGAACTCGCAAATCTGACAATTTCTATTATCACAAGCATCGCCGTTGACGCCAAAGATACATGCTGCTCTAAAAAACCCACGCCGGTGTGAGCTGACTGGTGTGAAGAAGGTTATGTACATTGTCAACTTACTGACTGTGTGTGTGTTCTGTGTAAACAAAGGCTCTTGTCTGTGTTAAGTCGTATACCCCACCACAAACAAACCGACAGCACACTTGTGAAAACAGCGAAGTGGTGGCATTCCATTCGAGAATGTTCAAGAACTTTTGTGACAAAGTGCGCCGCGAGCACGTGAAAACGCGTAGGCGCGCGAGGCGTGTTTTATTGATAGGGCAGGCACACAGTTTGTAAACAGGAGCTCGGCCTGCTGACTTTCTGCGGTCGGTATAAATTGTGTTGTCTTGGCCTTGAAAAAAGACTTGACAGTCAACAGACTGGTAGTACAGACTGTTTTGGGGAACGGCAATGACACTATTTATTATAGATGGACTGTTCGGCCGGAAACTGGCTTTCAGTGGAAGACATGATGGGATAAGGTGTGTGGATTTTATGGCAAAAATATAACTCAGTTTTAAAAGACTTTAGAGAAAAATTAAAGACTGTAGTTTTATTTCAATGAAAGACGAGAGGAGCATTTGATGAAATGTATGCGTGAAAAGATGTTATTGAAAACGATCAAGAAAAACGAAGGATTAAGCTAAAAAAACTTAATTCTCAAAAGTTTTCTAAAGTAGTGTTAAAAACAGATATCCTACACATTATGTATGTTTGTAAGTGTTTACTATTTGAGAACTATAAAATAGGCATTCTGGGTAAGCCGGCGGAGCAACAGCGAAACCGGCTTTTTCTTTTTTCATCCGGTTGGAGCGGGCGGAGGTGGGTGAGCCAGATGCCTATTTTTTGTTCTCTAACGTAATTTTTTCTAAGTCATCCGTAACAGTGCGTCTCTTCATTCTTCATCGCTTTCATATCTTTGGTATTTTATCGAAGAAAGGTCGCGGTTTTTCGTCTTCTGGCGTTTCTGAATGGCACATCCAAGACTCACCCTCCCCGTTTTTTTCCCCACTCCTACCCAAGTATGTTGAATTTATGCACGTGCAGTTTTCGATTTGCACTGACGAGAAGTCGAACGTTTTGAGTACGGAAGTAAATTTCCCAAACACGGCTGTCATGAAACGTATTGAATGCGTATAGTGGAACTGTGTGTACCCCCCTAATACAAAGTCCCTGGAGCGACATTACAAGAAGGGGTTTAAGTCACGCTGTCCCAATCACTGTGCAAGTATTGTCGTCAGGGGGGGACGCGGGGAAAGAGACGGGGGGGTGGATGAGGGGGAAGGGGGGGGATGGTTTGTCCAGGTGGTGTCCTGCCCTGGAGGTTGGGTCAGCACAGGCAGCACTGAACCCCTGACACGAATCAGTGTCGCGTATCAGTGACGGTGCAGTGTCTCCTCTCGTGAGTGTCCTTGGAGCGACGTCGATGTTGACAGCGCCCTGTGATGTTGCAGATTCTGAGGAGGCTCGACAGGTTTGGTCTGGGTGTGGGTGAGGCTGTGCCATGGGGAGGAGGCGAACGTGATGGTTGACAGCTCCTGTGAAGTGCGAATCTGAGGAGGCTTCGAACAGGATAGTCGGGTGTGGCTGAGGCTGCAGCAATGGGGAGTGCGACGTGATGTTGACAGCTCACTGTGAACTGCTGATTCTGTGGGAGGCTTCGACAGGTTAGGTCTGGGGGTGGCTGTGGCTGTGGCTGTGCATGGGAGGCTCGAGAGCGACGTGGGAGGTACACCTCGAAGACGGAACGGGAGAGGAGATGCTCCTCGCGCTCTTTTCCCCGGCCTTTTCACATCCTCTTTAACAAGTGTGTGTGTGTGTTGCGGGTGTGTGTGGGGGTGTGTGTGTGTGTGTGTGTGTGATTCCCCTCCCCACCACTACGACCTTTGTACCTCACGAGTGCATTGATATTGCGGATTTCGGCAGCACCAAAAAAAAAAAAAAAAACTTAAAAAGGGATTCCAACTTCGAACACCTTGGTCTGCTTTGTATGCTTCTTTTAATTACCCGGGACACAGGGGAAAGAGGGATTACTGGAGTTGCTTTTTTTTTTTTTTTTTGAAAGTGAAGTAAACTGGGTACCGGATGTCTGTTCAGGAAGTGTAGGCCTCTCAGACCCATCCCAAAGGACTTCGCAATACAGCTTGGGACCCACATGTAGCTATATAATTTGAGGGCAAGGCTTGGAACGATGCCATCCACCAGTTGAAGACAGAGGGTGTCGGATGTCTTTTCGTGGTATTCCGCTGCGTTTGGACTTTTTTGGGTTGAAACCTCAACGACTGTTCAAGGTGCGTGGTGGGGCAGAAGGCTGAAGGTATCATGTCTCCATGGTTTAGCAGTGGGTACATGAACCCCCACCCCCACCCCATCCCCTCCCCCATCCGCCCTTCCCAAGCACCGGCATTCTTCTGCCCATGGAAAGCAGAACGGCTTACATGCCAGGTGGACAGGATCGTTGGTTGAAGGGACGTTTTGGAAAAGGACGGGCTGTTGTGTGTGTGGGGGGGGGGGGGGGGGGGTAGACGTGGAGGGGAGCGGGGATTAGGAAGGATGGGGTCGTAAAGTGAGTTAATTTTGACGGGAGGTTGAGGGGAGGATTAGGAGGAGGGGTGGGGGGGGGTCGTTTAAATGGTATGTTTCCCAGAAAGCTGACTTGTTTCGACTAACAGGATGTCACGCCGTTAGCTGGCGGACAAAAAGGAAAAGGATTGTCGGGGACCCGGTTGTATGATTGTGGGGACGCCCCGAGGAAGGGGCAAGGGGCGTTCACCTTGCACACAGATAGCGCTGTGGTCTTTGCTCTCCCCTTTCCTCGGCGCTTTTCTGTTCGGATTCATCGAAGCATGGGGGAAAGAAACAAAAATGTTTTCCTTCCTCCTCCATCTTACTTGCTCCCCCCCCCCCCCCTTAATAATGATGAAAAAAAGTATTGATAAATAATACTAAGTTTTTTTCTATGCGCATGTTCCATAAAAATGTTCACAGCGCTTCACATTTCAAAACGAGCAGACGAAAATATTAGGATTTTGTAAAAGTCTTGCATTAAAAAAAAACACACGGGCCTTTGAGTTTATAAAATTTACTGACTTGCACACATCAATAACTTTAAAACATGCATTGTACTATTTCTCACAGTTTCGGTTTCAGAGACCCATACTGTTTGTTTGCAGTGTGTGTGATTGTACGTGCTATGTGTGCGGAAATGGGTTTTTTGTGTGTGTGTGGTTTTAAAGTGTGGCATGTGGCGCGTGGTGTATGGTGTATGCGTGCATTTGTGTGTATTTTTCATAATAACCTTGCAAATATCAGGTTTTTTATATTGAAAAACTTCCAGTGATTAATATCATAGAAAATTTAAAAAAATCACAAAAAAATTTTCATTTTTTAACTATGAAAACTTATCACAGACTTTGTGATTTTTTAATTCACTCTCACAAAAAATTCTTAAACAATGTATATAAAACCCCAAAAACAAAAAACCCTTGCATCACAATTACCCACGTATGATAATGATAATAAAAATTTTAAAGAAACAAATCACGAAAGAAATTTCACAAAAAGTCTCTCTCTCATTTTTAAAATCTCCCCAAACTACCCCCTCACCTTTACATTCACACACAACACACACACGGCGCGCGCGCCCCGCGTGCCGAAACACACTCTAACACCAGGGCGCACGCACACGCAAACACCAACCAACACACACACCCCACACACACACACCCACACACTTACAATAAAAACACACACACACACACACACACCAAAAACCCCACCCACACACACACGCACCTTACATTACTGTCTACAAACATAAAAAGGCAAGAGAATGTTTAAATTTAAAGCGGGACTTGAAATTTAGTTTTGGGGGATAGATGAGTTGGAAAGAGGCGGGATTTTCAGATGCGTTTAAAAAGTAAGAAGCAGTTTGTTTTTCCCTTTAGGGGACAGGGGTAGAGGTTCTTTTCCCAAGGGGCCAAAGACAGAGAGGTTTTTTTTTTTTAAAACCAAAAGGTATCAAGAGAGAAGGAGGAAAGTCGGCAGTGAAGGGTTGAAAAAAACGGAGTTTTTCGGAAGGTGTTTTAATCTCCCTCACCTTTTTATCCACAAACCCACCGCATTTCTTACCTTTCCTTTCTCACCCCACCATACTCCCCCCCCCCCTCCACCACCGGGTTCTGCGGGTTCTCTCTTCTCTCTCTCCTTCTCTTCTCTTCTCTCTCTCTCTCTCTCTCTCTCTCTCTGTGAAAGCGGGTTTTCGTCGTGTTCCATTTTGTGTGTGTGTTTGTAGGTTTCTGAGCCGTAACATGCCTGACTTGCTGATTTACAAGGGAAAAAGGGGGCTTTTTGAATCAGTTGCAGCCTTCAAAGGAAAAAAAAGTGAATATCCCTAAAAGCCGGCAACGCGAGCGGATTGAATGACACGTAGCGGAGAAAAAACTTGGGGGTTTAGAGAGGGAAAAGAGGGGGGGAAGAGAGAAAAGGGGGAGAGAGAGAGTGAGAGAGAGAAAGAAAACACACACACACACACAGGGCAGACACACAGTCACGAACTCGCGCGCGCGCAACACACACACCCACACACACACAACACACACACCACACACACACCGCGCGCGCGCGCGGCGCGCCACGCACGCAAGCACGCACGCCAAAGCCTTTCAACACAAAACAAAAGAGAGAAGGAGAGGCAGGAGTCACAAACAAAACACCACTCACAACAACGCACTTGCGCTCACAAAAACACACAACACACCCCCACACCCCAACAACCTCACACCCCCACACACACACACAGATGATAGAAAAGAGAGGGAGGGGTGGAGAGAGATTTCATTTTAAAGAGGTATGATGGATTAATATTTTTTTTTAACATCCAACCCTTAGGGGGAAAAAAAACAAGAAACAAAAACCACCAAACAAAGGTACTGTTTTTTTAAAACATTTTAGTGTATAGTGGGTCAGATTGATTGGGTTTAGTGATACCTTATGAATTTGGATTCAAAATGTTTTAACTTGATTTATTTTTTTAAATTTTTGAGGGAATGAGTCCACAAAGCCGATATTTCCCGATTACGACAGAGAAAAATTTTTTTTAGATTTTAAATTTGTTGTGGAGGGGAGGTTTTTTCTATGAGTGTGTCGATCTTTTGAAGGGAGGTTTTTCTTGAGTCTGTGATAAATCGTTGAAAGTGAACATGTTCTTGAGGAAAATGGTGATGAAATATCCTAATAAAAGACCTTTTTTGTACGAGGGTTAGACTTTCGTTTCGAGAATGCCGGCCTACTTTTGTTGAGTCTACGTGAGGATGATTTATTAAACCCCTTACTTTGACAGCTGTTTTATGGCGCTTAAACAGCGGTTTAAGCAAGTTACTGCAAGCCGAGTTTCCCCAAGGTTGAGGCATAGTTAAGAAAAAGGCTGTATATTTCGGTGTAAGGCGGGAAAGGAAATTTTTGTTTGCCTTTGTTAAAAAAAAAAGTTCTTTGGTCTCGTTTTGTTTTTTTTTTCTTTTTTATTAATTGAAGTAGTTTTCATTACAGGGGTATGAGTTCCAAAAGTTTTGACCGAAAAAAATATTATCTTTGTTAATTCCTAACACTTTGTGACCCGGGTACTTCTTCGATTTTTTTTTTTTTTTTGGAAAATCAGGATATTGTTAAATTTTTTTGGCTAAGGTTTTGACGATTTTTTTTTAAAGGTAATCATAATGAATTTTTTTTTCTTTGTTGGTTTTTTGTCTTTTTTTTCCCTTTTTGTTAGAATGGAGAGCTATAGGGTTTTAAACTGTGTCCATTTAACAAAAGATTAATTTTTTTGTACGGTTTGTACAAATATGTTGTACCTCAGAAAAACATTTGTTTTGGGGTCTTATTCATCCGCAAACATTTTAGAGTGTAGTTTTAATATTAATGGTAAGTATTGATGTAAAATGAGAAAAAAAAAGAAGACCCAGCACTGAACCTTTGAAACACACCACACACCTATTGCGGAGAAAAGTAGATCTAAATTATTTTCACAGGTACACTTTGCTGTCTGCTGGGGGAAAAAAAAAAAAAAAAAAAATCAGATCAAACTTAAAGTCTTTTGGGGATGATAGCGTATAGATTGTCAGTTTTAAGCAAAAACATTGTGGTTTATGACTTTGAAGGCTTTCAAAAAAATCGACAGATAGGGCTCCTGAGTTTGATAAGGTCTGTCAGGTTTGTTGAGATGTTGTGGCACGAATATTTTTTTCAGAATCCATGATTTGGAAGGTTTCAACCACATTTGATTGCAGGGGCACTTATTGATGTGCGTTCTACTGGCTTTAAAAAAAAAAAAAAAAAAAAAAAAAAACCCAGACCAAATCGAATTTCGTCTGAAACTGGATTGATCTGTAGTTTTTCCTGGTTTGTTATTGGTAGGGTTTTGCTTGTTTAAAAGTTTTTGGAAAATGTTTTTTTATATTTTAAAAAAGATTTATAAATATATGTGACGTTTCGGTTATAAGAGATACGGACAGTATGAGACTTTTACCTTTTCTAAACCGTGAGTTCTCCACTAGTGGTGGTGTTTTCATCGCCTAGTAAGGTGAACACCTCGTGAGCATTGGGGGGGCTCATGTCCGACCCAATGCGGACATTTTTTTCCCTTGCATATTTCTGTAATTCTTTTTGGTCATTTTTTTTCTTTTGATTTGGGTTATGATTATTCAGTCTGCTACGGGGGGAAAAATGTTTCTATTGTTTACTTGCCGCAAAGTCACTTGTATATGAATAAAGCCTGTGTATATATGGGTCCCATAACATAGAGGGGAGGGTACGGATATTATGTAACATACAGAGAGGGAGAGAGAGAGGGGGATATATATATATATATATATTTATATATGTGTGTGTGTGTGTGTGTGTGTGTTTTGGTGTTTTTTAAATATTTTTTATATATATATATATTATATATATAGAGAGAGAGAGAGAGAGAGAAGGAGGAAAAGAGGAATAGATATGGGTAAAAAAAAAATTTTAATTATATGTATACCCACACCACCCCAACTTTGGGACAGAGAGAGAGGGGTTTACGCGCAAAACACACACAACACACCCCACACACACACACACACACACACCCACAAATGCGCGCGCACGCACGCACACAAAACACACACACATCAAAACCCCCACACACACACACCACGCCACACAAGAGAGAGAAAAGAGAGGGGAGATCCAATCAAATTTTTAAAAGATGTCAAAAAAATTTTCGGCTTTACTGCTTTTCGTCAGGGGGCTCAGTCTGTAACAGTTTCATGCCCTTTCCCTCGAAGGTGTCAGTCTCTGAACATATAAACACAAAAAAAATGCAATAGGTAGGGGCACGTTAACAAGAATTTCTAAAGCATGCAACATTAAAGGGGTCAAAGTGGGGGGAGGGGAGGGGGGGGGGGGGAGAGACAGGGCAGGACAGACGTTTTAGCAGGGGGAGATGGGGTGTAGCCCTTTCGAAAGGGGTGTGGAGGAAGGGGTGTGGGTGTGGAGAAGGGGAGGGCCGGGGGGCGATGTTTTGGAGAGTAGGAAATCCACCAAATTTCGACCCCGTACGTTTACAGCGGGTCAAGCCCAGCGCTTCTGAGAAAAGTCGTGACTGCTAACTCCACCTACTGTGACCCGTCACGTCCCGCGGGTCAAGCCCCGCGCTTTCTGAGAAAGTCATGACTGTGGGCCGGGTCTTGCCCGTCGCCCAGCGCCCGGCACTGCAGGTCTGACAGCACAGCCCATCCCGGAACTGTCGGACTGGGCTCCTCAACCGACAGGAACCGGGTGTGCGCCTCTCTTCTGTTGTGTAGATTTCCATTCTCCGTCTCGGCCTCCCGGGCTCTTTTTATTAGATGCTTCCAACCTGTGCTTGCTCGTATATCAGTTTATGTTTTTCTCTCCGGAGACAGAAAATTTAATCAGACACTGATTCACTCTGTGCTTTTTCTTTCTGCTATAATATTGTGTTGCAAGATGTGCCCACGTTGGGGAAATTTGTTTAATTGCTTGTTTTATTATTTGATCAAACTGTGCCCCACAAAACCTCTGGTTTACATATTGCATTAAAATATGTTCTTGTTCTTGTTTCTTGTTCACACACCAAACATACACACACACTTTTACAAACACACACGCGCGCACACAACACGCACACACACACACACACACCCCAACACACACACACACACACACACACAACCACACACACACCCCACACACAAAACCAAAAAACCCACACCACACACACACACACACACAAATGCGCATAACAATTTTTGTACACGCATACATGTATGCAAACACAGGGCACACAAATCTCTCTCTATATACGGAAGCATATTCCACGTACATGCAAAATTACGCACGTACATGCACAGTGAGCATGCATACACACACCACACACAAAACACACAACCCCAAAACACACACACACACACCACACACACTGCACGCGCGTGCAAGCTCGCCCTCTCTCTTCTCTCTCTCTCTCTCTCTCTCTCTTCTCTTCCCCTCTCTCTTTCAAACACACTTGTGATCGTGTTTTGGCTGTTTCTAAAATTTATATGAACGTTCTTGTGCGCCTGCACGTTTACCACAGCCTGCGCGCGCAGGGGCGCGCCCCACACACACACACACACACACACCACACCCAAAACACACACACACACACACACACACATAACGCTGGCTGGGTTATTTTTTTTCTTATATTTGCTCGTTCGTTCTCATAAAAAATTGCAAGGTTTACTCGAAGTACGCGTGCTTGCACTTTCTCAGAAATACATGAGCTTTTGTGTGTAGGTAGAAAGGGGCTCGCTTTGCACGCACACACCATCCACAGAAACACACAGATCCCTGGCACAAAACAACACACAACACAAAAACACACCACACCCCAACACACCACACACACACACGGGCACTCCCCTCGCACATGGTGCACTTTTTTCTGTGAAGAGGGGGGGGGGGGGGTCTTTTTTTTTTTTTTTCTTTTCTTTTTTTCGCTTGAAGACGTGGTTGGTCTTGGGGGAAAAGTGAAATTGGCTTTGGATTCAGGGGGTGGAAAATTTCAAAAAAATGGGTCTTGCATAAGGAAGTAAACTGCTCGACTTCTTAGCTGTTTTTGTTTGTTTGTTTTTTTTTTTAGTGGGAGGATTTTGGCAGGGAGAAGCGGGGTTGGGGGGGGGGGGGGGAGAAGAGAAAGAGAAATTCGGGGTTTGTTTCTCTGTTTGTTGTTGTCGTTGCTATCGTTGCCCTGTCAGGGGGGTGGGAAAGTCGCTTGCACGGGCGTGAATGGGTTGTCAACGAGAGAACTTTTTAAAATTGGGGCATTTCTGGCTCCCCACCTCCGCCAGCTCAACCGGCTAAAAAGCGGTTTCGTGTTGCTCCCCCGGCTTACCCAGAATTGCCTATTTATAGTTCTCTAATATTTTAAAACACTTTAAAAAACATACATAATGTGTAGGATTATCTGTTTTTAACATAATTTAAAAAAAATTTTTGGACTTAAGTTTTTGCTTAATCCTTCGTTTTTCTTGATCAAATAACATCATTTTCACGCATACTTTCATCAAATGTAAAAAAATAAATTTTTGCAAAAACTCTTCACATCTGGCCGCATTACTGATCACCTCTGGGTTTTCACTTGAGACCCTATGGCCCCCACTGGGGCCCCCCAACCCAGACCCGGGGGGTCACTTAACGGCCAGTTGTGAAGGGTTTGAGAAAATGCTTTCCAACGTAGTATACTTTTATACTTGTTTGCCTGCTTTTTATTGGCTATTTTGGGCAATCCCCTTCACCCCTTTTTAGTGACTCTTCCAGATTTGGGTTTACGGGCTTTTTATACCCGGGCCCCGCCAGTGCCCTAGACAACAAACCCACTTTGTGGTTTCGGGCGTTTATTAGCCGCGCCAGTGACCCGACAAACGAAAACGAAATGGGAAAGGATTTCACTAGAGGGCGGGGAAGAGGGCAATTTTGACTTTTCAATGCATGAAAAAACCAAGTATTTAAAACTTCTGCAGGGATATCCCCAATGTTGTTAACTTCAATGATTTATTTATATAACGTACACAACAAACGCTTACAATTACCCTGGTGTCTACTTGCCTAGAGTAAAGTTGTTTTTTATTTGCCTAGAGTAAAGTTGTTTTTTAAAATTGTTTTTAAAAAAACACCAAAAAACTAAATAACAAAGTGCATCCCTTTCCTTACTTTTTTTTCCATACTTTTTAATAATATTTGTTTTTAAATGCTTTTAGATTTAAATATAAAAATGCTGCTTTTAATACATAAAAAATTTGGGGAAAAAATTTTTTTTTTTTTTTAGGTGGGGGAATTTAGCCCTAAATTTATACCCAAAGACGTCTAAAAGCCGTACTAACCGGGCGCGGGGGGGGAATTTAGCCGGCTAAATTTTATAAATGCCCGCGTGGCGGCCCGACGCCCTTATGTGTAACTTGACACGAAACCCGCAAACAGTGCGACCTTCGGCTCGGCAATTATGCAGTTTGGGGTAAGCCGGGGCCAGACTGTCTGGCCTAGAGTACTACATAAAGGCAGAAGTGAAGAGGAGTTGTCTCCCCGGAAAAGAATGTAACAATTAATTGTGAAAAAAAAATCCCTCATTAAGTCGTTCTAGGTTCTTATTCAAAGTCGGCATCACGTTTTTTATTTTAAGTTCTTATTTAAGTTCTTAAAAAAGTTTTTATTCAAGTTCTTAAACAAGTCAACATCAAGTTTTTAACAAGTCATATAAGTTCTTAACAAGTTCTTATTCAAGTACTTATTTCAAGTACTTATTCAGTTCTTAACAAGTGTCCCTCAAGTCGTCATTAAGTTCTTTTCAAGTCGTCATTAAGTTTTTATCAAATCGTCATCAAGTTCTTATCCCAAATTCTTTTTCAAGTTTTATTTAAGTTTTATCAAGTCGTCATCAAGTCGTTATCAAATTCTTATTAAGTCACTTATAATTTTATTAAGTTCTTGAATTTTTAATGGGATATCAAATGGATCAAAATGAGTTTTGTTGTTGGCAGTTTAGCATTGCTTTTTTGTTCGGCTTCTGTATTTAGTGGCTGAGATTTTTTGGGGCTGCTTTGGTTTTTGCTGGCGTTGTTTAATATATTTTATAACCGTTATAAAACCCCCCCCAGCGCAATGAAAGCCAAAAAATGGCAACTGTTTAAATTCAATATTTTCCCTGCGACTTTGGTGTTGTAGGTCTTGAATCAATTGTGTATTTACAGCTGGCATTGAAAAAAAACTGTTGGCTTGGCGGTGTTATGTTTCATTATGAGTTATATTCTGTGTTGGGAACATTATTTTTTTTGTTTGTTCCACTCTGCCCAATTTTTTTCCTGCTGCAACGCGGCCCCGGATGAGGAGGCTTTTTATGGGGTCACTTTCTCCATCAATGTTTTCTGCTGATTTTCTGGGCCCGGGCTTTTGAAGGGAAAAAAAAATCTATATGATTTAAAAGTAATTTTAAACCCCTGATTTAAAGGCGATAACATGTTCCAAAAACTGTAATACAGATCACATCTAGAGACTTAATGACTTTGTTTAAAAATGGATCCTGCGTTAAATCATACATAAAAAACTTGTTCAGAATCAATGGGAGCAAATTACTAAAATGTTTAGGTACAAACTAAGAAACCGTTTGCCCAACACTTTTTACCATTCTTGACCCAGTTGCGCTTCATACTCGTTGTGATACTTTACAATGTCTTGCGTCGACATCTGTTGAATTGTTCTATGCTGAATTCATTTCCATGGTACTGTTTTGTTTTTCCACAGGGCCGCCAAAAGAATACACCCTTTTTCCTTTTGGGCATAATAGCTTGGTAAACAACTTGATCATTTGTAAGTTCAGGAAGTAATTATCGCTTTTCATGTTTTATTAATAAAATAAATATTATTTTATTTTTTAAAAATGGGGCACCGAAAAAACAAATTACAAACCCTTTTGTATACCATTCTGCTGTTTTGGAGGCCTAAGTGTAGGATACACAATGTTGGTATAAGCCTGTTAAAAATAAAAACCAGAGATCTTGGAAAAAAACCAAAAAAGACTTTGAAGACTCAGAAAAAGTGATTGCTGTTTTTTAAAGCTTCATTTGCTACAAAAGGGATTTTTTTTAAAAGAAAGGAAAAATTTCCAGACAGTATAATATGAAAAAATTTAAAAAATACATTTAAAAAAAATGGCTTCACTCGTAATGATGATTGGTGGCGCTGTGGTTAATGCGCTTGCTTTTTGGGGGGAAAGTAATTCCCGCTTTTTGTAAACTACGGGAGACGGCGAGAGAAAAAGACTTTAACAAAGCTTGGGGGAAAATAGCCGCGCCAAGCTGCGTATGAAAAGCAGAGAATTGAGCATTTAGATTTTATTACGATGAACTAAAAAAAACAGGGACATGCAGCTTACCCCATTTAAAGATGTTGATCAAGCAATAAAAGATATTATTTTTGAAAAGGGCCCAAAGCCAATCGAGAATTGCCTCCCCCAATATTCAGCGATTTTGTATAAACCCATCAGAAAAACAAAAGATGCAAGAAATATTGTTTTTTGGGCCTTTTGGGTTTGGGACCGTTTGGTATTTTGTTGCACATTAATATTGGCTGAATAAAAAATGAACAAGATCTATTATTTCGCCAAAAGGATTTTGGGAAGGGGAATAACAGCAATTAAAAAGCTAAGCCCAAAACAGCTGGAAGTCAGTGAACAAAAAAGCAAAGGGGAAAAAGGGTTTTCAAACAAGCGATTTGGCAAATTTATTTACCCCGTGCCCCAACGAATACAAGAACCCCCACTTTGTCAACACAATACGAACGACACCATCAAATGGATCTTTTATATTTACCCCATGATACGATTAGACGAAAAAGATTTAAAGTAGCACTTACAGTCATTGACATAGCTTCAAGATACAAAGATGCTGAACCATTTTAAACAAAAGAGGGCTTCTGCTGTTGCTGTCGCTATAAAAAACTGAAAATATCAACGAGGACCCTTAAACTTATCCTCGCATGATTCAAGTCGTGATGGGAAAAGGGAAAAATTTTAAAAATCAAGTGAAAACAATTATTGTTTAAACATAGAGTTTACTATTAAAAGAGGCATTCCGGGTGTTCACAGATCCAGGCTTTGGTTGGGAAAAATTAACAAACAGTTATCTGAAAGACTTTTCTCCCACAGTTCACAGAGAGCTGGGTTGACAAATTTTCGAACAAGAAGGGGGTTTTTAAAACTGCCCTCAGTTTTGCGCGCAATGAATAATGAAGAATTTAAAGGTCTAAAAAACCCGTAAAGCAATCAGAAAACAAAAAATAAAAGTTGTTGAAGGGAGTCTTCATCAAGCAAACTATTACCATTTGGTTTTTTAAAGTGAGATACCTTTATTCGCCGGGGGAAGCGGAAGGGGACACTCGCATCAGGGCATACCCGATCCGTTTGGGGGTGTTGATCCATTTAGATAAAAAAAATTGTGAAAATTTAATCCCCCCGTGTATTATTTACGGAAACGGGACACAACAAACGACCAGCCCCCCGAAGATCTTTTGTGAAGGAAGAAATGCAGTTATCCCTCCAGAACAGTTCCAGTCGCTAATTATTTTTTTAATTTAAATTAAAATGGCGCAAGAATGGGAAAAAGGGAAAAATCCTTACGTTAAAAGGGGCCCGGAAGCAAGAATGGTGAAGGAAGAGTCCCTTTGAATAATGCGAGAAATATTTGAAATTTTAATCTTGCTATTGACTATATTTAAGAAAAATTGATCATGCCTTTTCTAGACAAAACCTCAAATTTTTTTTGGGAGCAAGAATATATTAAAAAAGATAAAAAAAAATTTGAGGCATTTAGCAGTAATGGATAATATTTGGTTTAAATTTGGGGTGATGGGTATAGTTAAGCTTAACGAACTGTTTAATTACGCAAATACAGTGGGTTTAAATGGAGCTCAAAGGGAAAATGGCAGAAATGACAAAGGGGAAAAATCTTTAAAATTAATGCAAGATTTTTTTTGAGTATCCCGTTATCATTAAAGAAGTATTTGAAGGGAAAATTGACAATCTTGGCTAGAACAATCGAGGCAATCGCTTTTTAAAAACCCCAAAGCTTTTATTTTGATTTATGGAAACATGAATATTGTGAAATGACAAAAAAAATTTAAAACACATCTAGCATTTTAAAAAATAATATTAATTTTTCTAAATTAGATGTGATATTAATTGAACGTGCGATTGCTGAAAATATAAGCCTAAAGAATATGATTATTTTATTCTCCAATGACTTGCATATGAAAAACTCTGGATTAACAAATACTCTTTTTGTGTTAGTAGGGCAAGAGCCGTTTTGGTTACAACTGTTGTGTTTATCTCATGCAGATTAGATCGCAGCTTGTAATTGTCATGATAAAAATTTCTTATTGCCAAACAATGCTTCTTTGTAGTTGTCTTGGGTTATGCTTGACTGCAAAACACTACGAGATATTCCCTTTGTTTTTTTAAAACAACTTTTTTTTGGCTTGAAAGCTGTACATTTTCGACCTCAAACCCAACAAACCCTGATCACCCTCCAGATAATTCATCCTCATCTTACCTAAAACCTTCTTATTAATAACTGAAGAAATAGGTGAATCTTTAGGGTTTAATCAGATGTGTGTACCATCCAGCATGCTTTTTGCTTCTTCTAATTCCATGTCTTTAAAAAAATCTTCGGGTAGGGTTGCGATTACAAGGAAATTCTGTATCTGTTTTACAGAACTCTGGACTTGGATAAAGGGTTTTAAAAGTAGTCGTAAAGAAATTCTAACATCAAAAGCTTCGACAGCTCAAAAAACTTTTCCCCCCAAAAATAAAAAGGTTTGTCCCAATTTTTTGCTTTCTTTTTTTCATCATTATGCCAAAAGCTGATCATGAAATCTTCTGAAGCCCTGATAATTAGGTTTTGAAGTCAACTTAATGGAAACGTTTTCCTCTGGTGACCAATCTAACTTTTTTAGTTGGTGCGGTTTTTCCATAGTTTTTCCCAATAACAGTGTTTTTCATCAACTTGAAAAAGTCTTTTTCTGAAGACTGCGGTTTTAGTTCTGAGATCAGGGGTTCTTCTTGATGTATGGTTTCATGAATGTTCTTGATCAAAAGCAATTATACGATGAACAGCTGTCAACTTTAAACCATGTCTTAAATAAATTGGGAAGAAGTCTGTAATGACAGCCCAAAAATTTTTTTTTGTCACGAAGATTAGGCAAAAGGGTTTGGGGCGGTTCTGTCATTGCCATCTTTAGATTTCTGCCGCTAAGGATATCATTTTGGTAATCTTAAAGGGTTCATGAGGATATTCTAAATCTATTCTAGAATGAGACCTTTTTTTCGATCGCTTATAGGGGTAGGTTTAGCCATTTTAAAAAACTTTTGAATGTCTTTTACAGGTACATTTTAAAGTTGCGTAATGGAAGTGTTTGGGCCCATTGCCCAACCATACAGATTGTTTGCATCTAAATACATAAGATAGTTAGTCCTTTTAATTGGATTTATAGTAGTCCAAGTATTTGTTGTTTGCTTTTCAGTAATGGTGGGGCGCCATACTGATTCCCCCGCAATCGTTTTCAATCTTTTGAAGCATTGGAGGGGGTCAGACAATAAATCAATTTGGGACTCCAGTAAATTTTTAAGAATGCGTCCAGCTCATCCCAGGCGCAGAAATATAATGCGCAGGGGTCCGGCTGTAATTTTTTCATGCAGGTTTTTCCTATAATTTTCAAAGACGTTCTGCCAAACAAACAGGTTCCGCCAGTTAAATAGGAATCTTTATAGTCTCCCATCGTTTTACACCCCTTTAAATTCTGCCACGCATTTGAGCTAAGGGAAAAATCAGAATCACTGATGTCCTTTCCTCTAAGGACTATAAAGAACGCGCCTTTAGGTGGAAAGGGCTGGGTTAATCACCTTTCCCAATGTTTTGTACTCATAAGGGTAAACGCCCTTTTAAAAGGGGTTGGGTAAAATTTTTCTTTGTTATTGGGCAGGACTTTAAGGATCCTGCCAGTGACTCTAAAAAATCCCCCTCAGGTGTTGCATAGGGTCCCTAAAAAGATAAATTATTTAAAGTGAAACAATGTACTTTTCTGATGACCTGCGCAATTGCATGGGCACCCTAAAAAGGTAGTTCTGCTTGCATTATAAGGGGGAGAGTCGTAAACCTCGAAGGGGGTTGAAGTTAAAAGAATATAGGAAGTCTCCAAATTTTTCCCAGGATCAAACTTTAGTTTTAAGATTGAAAATTTTTATGCGCTTTCTCTCTAAAAATTTCCGCTTAATGTGATCATGGTCTCTTTTCTGTTGGATTTTTAAAATTTTAGGTGTTAGCTTAAACCAAAAATTTCCCAAAAGTGAGTGGGGTGTGTCCATGCGATTTGATCTTCGGGGTCATCTTAAGATCGGATTAGAATGATTATTAGAACAGGGGAATTACGAACTTCTTGGGATGCGTTTTAAGAAAAAGTTTGCTGCATGTGGTCCTCTGTATAATTTGTTTTGGAAAGTTCACCATCGGGCTGACAACAATAAAGGCAAATGAAAAAAATCTGGTGGTTATTCATTATAACTGTTTTTGGTAAATGTTTTGGGCTGGCCCCTCATAAGGGAAAAAATAAGCGATTCAAAATCTGCGTAAACAACATATGGAGACCCCTGGAGTTTTTTTTTAATTCTTAAAACTAACCTTACTGGGCCCTTTTTGGCATAAAATTTGTTCTGTTTGCAGCCAACTGGGGGTGAGACAATGTTTTTACATGTTCGTTTGCAGCTTGAAAGGACGGAATTCTTGTTAAACATTTTCTACAAAATTCTTTTTTGCTATGTTGTTTTGTAGTATTTCACTAGTAATCTACTCATTGTGCGTTTTAGAGTGTAGTGCAACCCATTAAGGTTTTGGCATTAGGGAGTAAGTCTACATGAGTTTTGGTTGGTTCGCCTATTGTTGGACTGTTCTTTGACACTCTAATTGGCGGGAAGGTTGGTTTTCTTCAGCCCATGCGTATACGGTTAACAGTTTTTGGGCGGATTTTGTTTTTCAAACGGGGGAATCAATTTTGTCTACAGCATAGGAAATTCAAGGCCTTTAAAGTTAAGATTTTTTGGGCCCCACTGTAAATAGTTAGATACTCTCTCTGCATTTTTGGAAAACGTGATGCACCCTAGCAAGAACGCACCACATAAACATTTGTCTCTGAATTTTTTATGTTAAAAACTGCTTTCTTTGCACAAATGTTGGAGGGCAGGGGAATGAAAGACTTCCCTACATCGGCTCTTCTTGCCTGTTTAATTGATGTCTAGGATTCCCCCTTTGCCAACCAGAGCCTCTCATTTTAGCTGCTTCAGGGGCTTCATTAAACTGTGTAAGAAGTTGATCTCCCCAACCGGGTGTTTAAGTCTTTATAGAAAGAATTAGTTGCTGTTTATTTGAGACCCAGACTTCTAGATTTTCTTCGTTTATTGTTATATAGTCGTTTAAAAAACAAACTAACCTTACTTTAACTGGAGGGTTTTTTGTTAGTTTACTTGGAACTTGAGAAATGCATGTAACAACGTTGCTGTACGTTTTTTGGGGATCAATAACTTCTAAAAAGAACCTCATTTAAAGCTTTTGCAAACGCTCTTCCTCTTCATTGCATTAACCAAGAGTCAAAAACTGTCTATACTTTTTCCATGTTGAGCTTTTTTTTCTAACTAAAAAAATTTTTTATTTAAAATTAAAAAAAAATACTTAATCTGAATCAATATCAACGGTCTTTTTGTGTTTGGGAAACTCATAAACTAAAGAAAATAAACGCCCTTTGGTGTTGTTAATGTGGGGCTTTTTTTAGAACAGAGTTTAATGTTTCGTTACTTTTTTTAAACATTCCTTTTTTATCTGGTCGGTGTCGGGGCTGTTGAGAAAAGTTGCCCTTCCCTTTTTTTTGAAGATCAAACTTTTGTCTTTTGTAGCCCTCAAAATCAGCCTGTAGGCGACTAAAGCTTCATCCGTGTGTTCAAAGTCGGCAAGTGTTTATTATTGTCAGTTTGAAGGAAACTAAGTTTAGCTGTTATTAGTTGAACCCCTACTGTGTGCTTTTGGGTTTAGCTTTTTTTTTTTTGCTGCCCAGCATTTTACAGCAATTAAAAACCCCCAGGCCAAGAGTTAAAGGGACAAACCGCCCCTAGAGGTAAAGCTTGCCGGCCCCCCTACGCCTGTTACTAAGAGGGGCCTACCCTTGTCCCGTGATTGGCATAGTGATCGTTTTCTCCTGTTTTAACATTGTAACAGCATTAAAGAAGCAGAATACCTTCGTTTGGTTTTACTGTATTTTGAAAGGTTCCTGCTCTAGTTGGGTTTGCATTTGTGTTATGTTTGTTAATCTGAAAGTTTTTATGTCTACAGCAACAGAGTCTCTTCTTTGGCCTTTTGGATAAAACCTGAACAGACATGCTTTTTTAAAAAATTTAAAAAAAATTTTGGGATTGGATATCTTTTAATCTGTTATCTTGAATATTCAGCTGGATCATTAATTAAAAACAAATGTACATTAAGTGGGGGATCACTTCTTTTTTTTTAAAAAACATTTGAATGGGTTTTAGTCTTTAACTGTTCTCCCACTCCCATGCAACTGATTATCCCTGTTGACCTTAGGTCAACCATAAAACCCTATTTGTTGTTAAATATTCATCAAGTCTAACACTGTGAAGGTGTAGATCTTTTGACACAAGGTCTTCTGTTTGGGTTCTAGAAACCCCCCGGGCCCCCAAACAATTTTCTTAAATTTTATCAAAATGTTTATAAGGTTTAAGCCCGCTTACCGTAGACTTGGTTTGGACTACCCTCCAATTGAACATTGTTCTTTATTTATTTTAGGATTAATAAACTTTTCACTTTGTCTTTTGAATGGTTTTTTATCTTCACACAGCAATAAATACTTTAAGGGGTCTTGTGTGGCACTAAAACTAAAGTTCCATATTGTGTCTGGGCCCTTTCTTTTAGGATATTTGTATGATGAAAACACTCTTTGTAATTTTTTTGCTAATTTTGGAATTTTATTGTTGCTCAATTTTAGCCTTGCTAAGTTAGGGTTTTAACAATGTCAAACTCTAACGAGGGTGTCGAAAATGCTGTACTTGGAATCGTGTCTGTAGATTTAATGACACGTTTGTATTCATTAAAAGTTAGTTCATATGACAATCTGTCTTTTTAAAGCTCCTTGAAAGTATGGGGCATGCGCTTTTAACAACTCAAAATCTAAGGGTATGGAAAAGCGATTTCCATAAGAAAACTTACAGCTCATTCTTGTTGCCGGCCTTTAGCGCTTCGGCGTCTTTCTGTGTTTTGTGCTTGTTATTTTCGATTCCTTGAAACGCAAGATCGGCCCTTTCATTATCGGGGTTTGCCATAGATCCCAAAAAGATTAAAAATATGTCTGCCTTTTTGTAAAAAAATTTTTTTGCCCCTCAAGTTTTATAGAAATTTTCTTAACGTTGCCCGTCCCAGATTCGTACAACTGTCCGTTTGGTCTGTTGCTGAATCAAGTTCTATTTTAAAAGGGTAACCCGTGCAGACCCCGGGCACAATAACTTCATCTGCCCCTTTGGTCGGGAAAATTTTAAAACAGTAAGAATTTTGATCTGAATAAATTTGTAGAGGGAAATTATTTGGAAAAAATAATATTCTTTTTTATTTCCCTTCACGCCAAAGGGCTCTTTCGGGTTTTCTATGCGGGTCAAGAATGACCCATATGCTTGTGACATTTTTTTATAAAACAAAATAAAAATTTAAAATTATTTAAATAACAGGGCAGAAGAAGATTTTTGATTGTTTTTGATCCTGGAGACGGACATGAGTGAATGACTCCTTTGACACATCCATTACAATCATTGCGGCCCGTAAATTAACAGAAAGTAAGGTTCAAATCTTTTACCCAAAGTTTAGGCCAAGAACCCCCCGGGAATTTATAGCCCCTAATGATTTTGAAACAAAAGATGCCCCTTTTTTTTTTAAAAACGAGCAAGGACAATGTACAGCTTACATTTTAAAACCAGACCCATCAAAGTTTTTAGCAAAAAATCCAATTAAAACAAAGGTCAGTGTGAGCGATCAAAATCGCCTTGGCATTGCAAAAAACGCGAAGATTAGACAGTGAGGCAGTTGCTAAACTTAAAAAAACCACACTACAGGAACTCCAAACAGATAACCAAATGCAAAACATGGAACATTAAAGATTTAAGCCCAACAGCAAAAAAAATAATACAAGCAGAAACCAGTTTTTCAGAAGAAAACAGTTTTAAAAAAAACTATGCACGATCCGCCCTACCTTGAGAGAAATAACGGCCCCTTTATCATGCTTTGAGAAGCATCAGAGGGAATTAACAAACAATTTAGCAAAACTTTGGGTGAACTAGATGGCATATAAAAAGGAAAAAGAAAAAAAATAGTTGAGGCTGATGACCACAACTTAGGACTGGTGTTAAAGAAAGAATAACACCAAAGACTAAAAGTTTTTGAACAAGAGAGATCCGCAAGACTAGAAGTGCTGTCTACTAAAACCAGAACAATTACGAAAATCAAGTGAGCAGAATAAGAGAAACTATCAAAGAATTTTATATGAAGACACAACGTTAGCAGAACGAATAAGAACACTGTTTAGAGAGCAATGGGGTCACATTAGCAAGTGTTCTAACAGCCCTTTGGATTGCAATAAGTACACTGGTGTTGGTTTACAGGCGGCGGTGGGCAAGGGTTAGTGCCTCCCACCATCTCCTCCATCGCCGCCTGATATAATCATGGGTAAAAAAAAAACTTGATCATCTTGCGGGTTTATTAAAAAAATTAGCCACTAAGGGATAGACTCTTTACCTAGCATATTAGGGAGTGTTTGTTAGCTGGCTTTTGTCTACTGCAAGCAAGTAGTTGGCTTTATGGCCGAGCCTTTTGGGGCATTAGTTGTCTTAATAGTTGGGTTATTTTTAGTAAGATAAAGAAGGAGTAATCCTAGGCCGGAAATTTCCAAAAAAAAAGTGCTGTCTTTTAAATTCATGGTCATTATTTTTTTTGTAAACGTGAACAGAGTCTTTTACCCAAACCCTTTGGGGGTTTGGGCCTTTTTGAACTGGTTTTACTTATTCTTTTGGGGGGTCGACTTCACGGGGAGGGGTCAGTTGTTTTTGGGTTTTTTTGTTTGTAATATTTCTGGCTCAGAATTTATGTTGTTTTTCCCAACTTTCTGTTCTTTGCCCGCCACAAGGATTTCCTTATTTTTGTTTATTATTGTTCCTACCTGGAAACCTGAGGTCAGAAGGTGCATTTAATAAACCCGTTGCGACAGCAAAGTCTAATTTCGATCTTGCGTATTGCAAAAACATTTTGGTACCTTTTAATACTTGAAGGCAAATCAATTGCAGAAAATTTAAAAGAATCCTCTAAATTTGCTAAATACGTTTTTGGGCGTCCAACCCAGTAAAGGATCAATTATGTTTGAAACTGTTTGTGCTTGCGAACCAGCAAACACCAAACATAAGTCGAAAAGAGTCGTTTTTTTTCGTTTTTATTCCCGCTTAGTTAG